>CM071936.1:96846283-97156557 GCA_016081115.2 Rehmannia glutinosa | reverse complement strand
TAAAGTCCTTATTCCAAGAATGTCGTTGACATCATCTTCGATCCAAGACTTCCATTCAAGTTTCAACGACGACAATTTTCCACCGATGGTGTCTTATGCAATGTCTATCAACAAAAGTCGGGTCAATCTTTGTCTAATGTAGGACTACTTCTAAAAAAAATCTGCTTTTAGTCACGGCGCTTATATGTTGTTGTATCCAGATTCTGAGTTACCGATCCAAAAGGCCTTAAAATTTTGATTTGTAATAGTGATAGTAATGAGCATACGGGATCAACGACCAATGTTGTATTTAAAGAAGTTTTTCAAAATTTATAATAGATTTTTTCCCATTAATGTATGGTTGTATTATTAAATCTTCCTTTTACTTAAAAATGGGAGTTTTAAATTATTTAATATTTTTTTCTTGGCATATAATTATAATTCTACAATTTCATTCAATTTTTTTCTAACATTTTGTTATTTATATACATTCTACTCAATTGAATCTCTGAAAAATTATAATTTTTTTTGGATATACACGCCGTGCATCGCATAAATGGATTACTAGTTAGTTTTATAAGAAATAGATTTTGACCCAACTTTGACCAATTATTTAAATGAATTATGTTTATGTAAAATGAAAATAAATTAGATAATCATAATCTATGTTGTGAGTAGATGAGATTAAAGTTTACTTTTACCAAAATCGATTTCGGATAAATAGAAATTAATATATAAGATAAGCCATTTAAATGCACTTTTATATGGAAATATGAAAGGATATGAATGTGAATAGTCATATCCCACATTTGATTTTTTTATAATTCAATAAGTTACTTCAAAATTACATTATTATGAAATTAGTTTTTTTATACTATTTAAAAATAATAAAGTAAATTAAAGTAATAATATATAATTTGACAAGAACTTAACAAAGAAGAAATTATAAAATAGTTTTATTGACAATATACTTTATTCAAGTAAATTATATTTTTTTATGGATAAAAAATTGAAAGAGATAATAAATGTATATGCATTTTATTTTTTATTTTTTTAAACTAAGGTGACGATCTTGCCCTTACTATTCCACCCTCAGGTGGTCACGTGAAAAAAGTAATATAGTTAAGGAGACAACTTGCAACAAAAAAAAAAGTTTAGATAAAAGGGTTTTAACATACCTATAGTTTGGTGGGTACATTGTTTTTCCCCTACTCGTGCAGCCATTTCAAACCTTCAGAATTTTCAAACCTTAATTATATACTCAGAAATTGTATGTTTTGCCAGTTGAGATTTAGTGTTTCCGTTTTTGACTTTTTACCAATTACAAAAGGAGCAACTTTTATATATGATTCAGACTTTGTTAGAAATACATGTTTGTTTTTCGTAGCTTGTTATAACTTGTTCCCTTTCATTATATAGGAGCAACATAAGTTATTCAGACTTTGTGTTAACACCACTCCGAACATGTGGGGTGACATCACTCCGACGTCGCGGGTTGAACATGTGTGGTGACAATTCTTTCTTGAAATATTGCAAGGGTTATTGTTGGATTAGGTGTCCGTTGGTCATCTCCTGCAGGGCTCTCGATTTACAATAACTGTCGGCCAAAGGGCCTCTGGTACAAGTGGGGGTTTCGCCTTTGGTGTAAACCCTTAAAACGAAAGTTGGCAAAATTGCAATTTTTATTATGTAACTTATCCATTAAAAAGAACCCTCTAAAACTGAAAAGAACAAAATTTGTTGTTTTAATTTGGAAGTTTCTGATTTGATGTGTTTGCAACTATTTCATCAACTTGATCTTCGGCTAGTTAATTGCTCCATGGTAAAACTAGTAATACTGTTCGGGCAAAAATGTCCGTTGCTATTTAATATGTAATTCGAATAAATATATGGAATTATGCATGTTTCATTATCACTTTAATTATCAGTCCATTTCTTAAGAAAATGCAAAACAGACAGAACTAAATAAACAACTCAAACTAGGTGATGTCTGGTTTCATGATAATTTGCCAAGCTCACCAAATTTTTGTGTGATACATTTACCTCCATGTCCCGTGAACAGTAGCCGGTAAATACAACTTAATCTGCACAATTTCATTTTTATCAACCGTTCTTTCTCAACACATAATTCAAGAGAACAAAAGTCAGTATCCTAATTGCTTGTCTTATACATAACAACTAATCGAAATTTTCCTCATCAAAAAGATCATTTGGCTCGTGATTTTCTGAATGATTTCAAAAAGATCGAGTAGGATTTCGTTCCATACTCCCGAGTAAACCAAGCAGCAGCGCCAATGTAGATGAATTTGTGGAGAATCCTTTAGCATCCATTTCGTCCTAAATTTTGGATTCATCGTCATATTCGCCCTTCTTTAGGTTCCTTGAACAATTGAACTGTAACTTGTAAGTAACACTATCCAGCAACAAATTTGCCTCTTCCATCCAGCAACAAAGTAGCCCGTTTTGACAACATCCATTTATCAGAATTGTGTAGGTTATCGCATCAACTTTCAATCCTTTAGAAGGGAGATCACTAAAAATAGCTCGAGCTATATAAAAATTTTCTGCTTTGCAGAACCCATTTATGACGATATACTTTAGTAAGCAATATGAAGATGTTCTCCTTTCTGCTCCGTTGCCTCCAACAACAAGAATGCTCGTTCTGGTTGGTCATTCCTACACAGTCCATCCAACATGTTACAGTACGTATGGAAGTCTGGTTTTAGCCCAACTACTTGTAACTCATCAAAAAGTTCTAGTGCAGTTGAACATCTGCCCGCATGAAACAACCCCTGCAGTATAGTGGTATATGTAACTAAATCATGGATATAAGCATGGTATATCCTAGGCTGTTGTGGCACCCATGTTTATAGTCATAAATAAAAATAAATGAAACCTTCAGGCCACCTGCAACTACCGGGGATACCGGATGTCTATAATTACAATTAACCTAATGACGATGGTCATTAGGAACAACAGATATACATATCGTAGTAGACTCTCAGTTTTTGTACACAAAGGAAAACGCGATGTGCCCTCACAATATATGCAAAATGTTTCCATAACCAAACTTTCAAAATATTAAAGAACATCAACCAAATAAGGCAGATTAGGACGAGAACAGCTCTTTCAATAATCAGCTTCATATCGGCTGTCAGAAATCAACACGTATATTAATTAAATAACTATCCTTTTGACCTCTGCAAGTGTACCTTCAGTTTGTGACTTCAGTTTAAAACAAACTACAGCGTATCATTACTTACTTTTTATCTAACAATAGAACAAACTACAGCCTTCAGTTTGGACAGCTTATTCATTTCTTCGACATGAATCATGCTCTTGTCACCGTATAAAAGATTTTGTAACTGAGGCAGCATTTTTCTACAGCATAGATGATAAGAGAGTACCAAAGAATGGACTCATGTCTATTAACATGCATTAGCATAAACCAAGAAAGTTGTAAAAATCGGCCTAGGCGCCCTAGGCCGATCCGATTTTGCCCAAATCGGCCAAAAAAATTGTTTTGGCCGAAAATCGGCTAGGCGCCCGCCTAGGCGGGCTAGGCGGCCAAAAATCGGGCCTAGGCGGGAAAAATCGGCTAAAAATCGGTAAAAATAAAAAAAAAATGAAAAAAATAAAAAAAATAGTGTTGTTCCTAGGCGGCCGCCTGGCGGTCTAGGGCGCTAGCCGCTAGGCGCTAGCCGCTAGGCGCCGGGTCTCGCGCCCGACTAGCGCCGCTAGAGATTTCTGCAACCATGGCATAAACTAACTAGTTAAAACGATACTAACTATGACAACATCAAAATTTACAAAGTGTGGTTCCAATTAATATATCAATGTCAACAGAGCACATGAAAGAAACACAATCACGGATAAAAGAGAGGCGACGAGATATAGGGGAACAAGTTCCACAAATTTCATAAACATTTACTACCTGAGCCATAAACATCTCATTAGTTTCATCTGACTGAAATTATTTCTCCCTTAGCTGCATACAATTTGCTTAAACAAATCAGCACTTAGACAACAAAGGAGAGAAAGGGCATGAAAGAGTGTGATGAACAACCACAATCAAAATGACAAGCATAAATTAAATTACAAAATTTCATTCAAGCCCGGACTACATCAAATCCTTTTTCACGTTCGATCTAACAATAGCATAAGCAGGAAGTACCTTCTCAATGTTGTCCAGCACTATCCCTTTGACCTTAGTTATTTGGGCTTCAGTTTGGACAGCTTATTATTTGAAAATAATGGAAGCCTTCTAGCCACCTGTTATTATTAGCGTACCGACAATCTATAGTTTTCAGGTACCAAAATAATACTGGTGAACTCTTTGTTGTAAAATACAATTAACTAAATTATAGAGCAACTATAGGGGACAACAAATATGAATCATGCGCATCAACGTGTTTCTTACTAGCATGTAAATACATACATTTACCTATACACACAATATTATACTTATAAAAGATTACTATTGTTTTTAAGAAATAAAATAAGTGTTAATCATTCATGCACAATGAGCGTGCACTTTACTAGTTTCCATTATGCATCTGGACTATACAGGAAACACACCAGAAAACAGGTCATGTAGGACTAAGATTCCACTGTGTAGGACTAAGATTCAAATCTAAGTTTGTATGTATAAAGCAAAGTGAAAATTAAATTGGCGATTGGATATGTTCTTATGACTATTGTTTCTAATTCACGTAGATGGTTACTGAATGGGGGCAGAGAACTTGGTTACTGAATTTCTGGTTTTGCCTTTGTCATCATCACTTTGTTTCAATGGCCATTCAATTCTTAAGGAAACGCAAACCGGAATAAACTAACTAAACAATTTCAACTATATGATGCCTGTTTTCAAGATAGTTTGTCAAGCTCACATAACTTTTTGCGTTTCAGATTTTCTTCATTGTATCGTGAACAATAGCAGAGAAATCAATTGTCATCTGCATAATTTAATCTCCCAATCAATTATTTAACTCCCAATTCAAGAGAACAGAAAATCGGTACCTGTTTAAAGAGCCAAAGCCCAAATCACTGGCCATATGGACATTTATACAACAAACTATCAATTAGTTCCTCCTAATTTTTCGCATGACAGACAGACAAGTTCTTTGGCTCATTGTTTTTGGTTAAAAGTACTTGAAGCCCACTTTTCGATCACTTTAAGAAGAGTAGGATTTTGTTCCCTCGCATGCCGAGTGAATCAAGAAGCAAGGTAAATGTAGATGAATCTGGGGAGAATCCTTTAGCATCCATTTCCTCAAGAAACTCTGCTGCAACATCATATTCGCCCCCCCAAAAATCCTTGAACAATAACGTTGTAGGTAACCCCATCCGCAACAAACTTGCCTGTTCCATCTTCAAAAGAAAATCTTTAGCTTCGTCAATAACCCGTTTTGACAACATCCTTTAATCAGGATAGTGTAGGTTACCACGTCACATTCCAACCCTTTAGAAGGAAGATCACTAAAAATAGCTCGAGCTATATGAAATTTTTCAGCTTTGCAGAATCCATCCATGACGATACTGTAGTAATCAATATAAAGATGTTCTCCTTTCTGCTCAATTGTTTTCAACAACGAGAATGCTCGTTCTGCTTGGCCGTTCATACACAGTCCTTCCAACAAGTTACAGTAAGTATAGAAGTTTGTTTTAGCCCAACAACTTGCAACTCGTCAAAAATCTCCAATGCAGCAGAACATCTACCGAACGAAACAGTCCCTGCAATATAGTGGAATATGTGGCAACATCAGGCTTGAACCCTTTACGATGCATCTCACGCAAGATATGCATGGCATCATCTATCTTCATCTTCTTGCAATATCCATTGATTAAGGTGTTAAAACTGTGAATATCAGGGGCAATATTCTTGCTAGCCATAGAATAAAAAACATTCCTAGCTTTATCTACTCGTCCTTGCAAACAATATCCATCCATCAACGCATTATAGGAGACTACATAAGGAACCACATTTCTTTCCATCATGAGGTGGAGTACATCTTCAGCTTCATCCATCAATCCTTCCTTACACAAAGCATCAACCAAGGTACTGAACGTCACCACATCTGGATATAGGTTGCAGTCTATCATCTCTTTAAATAACATTTTAACTTCCCTCCAACGACTCAAATTACAAAAGCCAGAAATCAATGCATTATAAGTGAAATTATCAGGTGTGATTCCTTTTTCAGACATTTCATTGAAAAGCTTTAGGGCAGAGTCTATCATTTTGTCCTTACACAAACCATCAATAGACAATAATCATGTTATATATATGGGTGTTAGGCTTACAACTCCCTTTTTCCATTACTCTGAGCAGCTCAATGGCCATTGCAGTGTTACCAGCTTTGCAAAGTCCATCAATCACAATCCCATAAGTGACAACATTTAGCTGACAAAACCCTTCTCTTACCATCTTCCTAAACAATTCTTGTGCCTCGTTAATCTTGTTTTCTCGGAACAAACCCTTCAATAAGGTGTTGAAAGTAAATACATCAGGTACACAACCACGCTTGAAGAACCAACCCAGTAAGGAAAACCCGTAATCGACCCGGTTAGAAAGACAATAACAGTTAATAGCAATAGTCATGGTATATTCATCAACTGATATCCCCAAATCACAGATATCTTTGAAAAGGTAAATCGCCGACTTATATTCTTTCAGATTAACCACACGGGATAGCAATCGATTAAATTGTTCCACACGAAGAAAAGGCCTGATTCTGGCCATAGTCTCATACAAACAAAGAGCATCGTCCAACCCACGAATATTTCCCAGCTCATGCTTGATTTTCTCACCGGAATTGCAATTTGCTGAAGAATCGAGAGAAAAAAGACGAGCTCATAATTTTGGGAGTAAGAATCTGTTATTCATCATAACAAAGAACAGCTACAGTGATCTCTATTTATAGAGCAAAAGAGACAAATAACTGCTAAAGTGCTAGAAAGTAAATGACAACTTTAACTAACTAACACTAGAACCCGACTATAGGCATAACAAAGAATGGCTATATCCAACACTCCCCCCTCAAGTGGGAATGCTATGAAAGTCTTGCATTCCCAACTTGTCCAGCAAAGAAACAAAAATACCAACCCCCAAGGACTTGGTAAACAAATCTGCCAGCTGCAGCCTGGTGGAAACCTTTTGTGGAAGCACAAATCCTTCTTTGAACTTATTTCGCACAATATGACAGTCAATCTCCACATGCTTAGTCCTCTCATGGAACACAGGATTAGCAACAATGTAAAGAGCAGCCTGGTTGTCACACCAAAGAGGAATGGGAAGAGAATGAGCCACACACAAGTCAGTTGCAAGATATGACAACCAAAGCAATTCACACACCGCCTGACTCATTGATCTATACTCTGCCTCTGCAGAAGATTTAGACACCGTGGCCTGCTTCTTGGTCCTCCAAGAGACAAGAGCCCCTCCAAAAAACACACAATACCCTGTCAGGGATCTTCTACTGTCAAGGCAAGTGGCCCAGTCCGCATCACAATAAGCCTGGAAATCATAAGACTCTTCTGCAGCATAGAAAAGTCCTTTTGAAGGAGTGCCCTTCAAGTATCTCAGCACATGTATTGCAGCATCCCAGTGAGAAGAATAAGGATCATTAATAAATTGGCTTAACTGTTGAATAGAGTGTGCTACATCTGGCCTGCTCATATTCAGATATAGCAGCCTCCCAATTAACCTTCTATAAGAATTAGGATCAGGTAGAACAGTCCCTTCTTTAGCCTTCAGTCTTAGCCCCTGAGGAAGAGGGGTGCTGGCAGGCTTACAATCTAGCAGCCCAGCATCCTTAAGTATATCCAACACATATTTTCTTTGATGCACATAAGTTCCAGAAGAACTTCTTGCAATCTCCAACCCCAAAAAATATTTTGCATGACCAAGATCTTTAATAGTAAACATCTGATGTAAGTAGGCCTTCAACTCATCAATTTCTGAGGGATTAGAACCAGTCACTAGCACATCATCCACATAGATGATGAGAGCCATAAAAGAATCAGCAGAGGACTTTATGAACAAACAGTGATCATTAGGTGACTGAGAGAAACCAAAACCAATCAATTTTGTACAAAACTCAGCATTCCACTGTCTGGAGGCCTGCTTAAGCCCATATAGACTCTTCTTCAAGTGGCAAACCCGCCCTGGTAAAGCCACAGAGTACCCTTCAGGTGGATCCATATAAATATCTTCCGCCAAGAATCCATGTAAAAAAGCATTGTTGATGTCAAGCTGTGCCAAAATCCACCGTTTCTTTGTAGCTAAAGCAATGATCATCCTGACAGTAACTTGCTTTGCTACAGGAGAAAAACTATCCCAATAGGAGTCTCCATAGACCTGATCATACCCTTTTGCCACAAGACGAGCCTTATATCTCTCAATTGTGCCATCTGAGTTCATCTTGATCTTGTACACCCACTTACACCCAATAGTCTTCTTCCCTTGTGGGAGAGAAGTCAGTATCCAAGTATTGTTTAGCTCTAAGGCCCTTAACTCATCATTCATGGCCTTCCTCCATTCAAGGTGCTTGTAAGCTTCAGCATATGTGTGTGGCTCTTTCAATGTAGAAACATTAGCCAAAAAAGAAATGTATGATGGACTGAAAGAAGAGGATATTTGGTAAGGAAAAGTGGAAATAGGATATACAGTACCTGTAGAGGAATGAACTGACTCAGTGGCTGTGGCATGGGGCAGGTCACAAGATGCAGCATTAGTGACAAAATCATTGAGCCACACAGGAGGCCTAGTGACCCTGGTACTTCTTCTGAGAACAGGATCAGAAGTAGAAATAGAAGAAAGAGGTGATGTGGATGAAGAAGGAAGAGAGTCATCACACTCAACAAGAGGAATGTTAAAGAGTGGAGCAGGAGAAGACATAGAAGTGTGTGAATGCAACAAGCTGTAAGGAAACTGATTTTCAACAAACTGAACATCCCTGGACATTTGAATCTTGTTAGTCTCCAAATTGTAAAGCTTATAGCCCTTTGTGCCATACTCATACCCCAGAAATACACATCTATGGGCTCTAGAAGCAAATTTGTCCTTATGAGGAACCAAATTAGTGGCATAACACAAACATCCAAAAGGCTTCAACCTGCCATAATCTGGTTTTGTACCATACAATACCTCACAGGGTGATTTCCAGTTCAATATTCTAGTAGGAAGCCTGTTAATAATAAACGCAGCAGTAAGAATGGAAAACATCCAGAATTTAGAGGGCAAATAAGATTGCAACATCAATGCTCTAGCAATCTCAAGTAAATGCCTATGCTTCCTTTCTACAATTCCATTCTGTTGAGGTGTGTAAGCACACACCCTTTGGTGAAGAATACCACATCTCTGTAATAAATCCTGACAATCTTTACCCAAAAATTCTCCCCCATTATCACTTCTCAACTCCTTGACCTGCTTGCCAAATTGAGTAACCACCATTCTAAAAAAAACATCAAGTAACTTTGGAACTTGACTCTTATGAGACATAAGAAAAATCCAAGTAGCTCTACTATGGTCATCCACCACAGTCAGAAAATATGGTGTATTAAAGTAAGATTGCCCAGCATAGGGCCCCCACACATCAACATGTATTAAATCAAAGATGGAAGAAGAACATGACTCACTCACAGGGAAAGGCAGTCTAGGCTGCTTGGCTTTATGACAAATATCACAATGTTTCAAATCAGTCATATCAGTACATGAGGATTGAAGAAAATCAAGATGAGCTAGAACAGAACTAGAGGCATGACCCAATTTTACATGCCAAGAATGCAAGACTGAATTACAAGTAAGAGAAATGGAAGAAACTTTGCTAACAGATGAACAAGTAGAGTAGAAAGAACATATATCCTCCCAATAGCTTTTCCCATGCCAAGCACTTTATCAGTCCATAGGTCCTGTATAAGACAATGAGTAGGAAAAAATAGACATTTCAGGTTGGAGGTTTGAATAAGTTGAGACACAGATAGGAGATTATATCGAAAAGAAGGGACCAGAAGCACATTTGTAAGAGTGAGTAAGGGGGATAGAACTACACTCCCTGAGTGTGTCACATTCTTCATAGAGCCATCTGGTAAATAAATTGACACAGGAGTGATAAGAGGAGACACATGAATCATACATTCCTTGCTTGCACACATATGCCTACTAGCACCGGTGTCTAATATCCATTCCCCATCTTTCACACTATCAAAGCTAGACAAAGCAAAATGTGAGATACCTGCATGACCCACACAATGTGCATAATCCACCTGTGATTCAGCTCCAGCTCCAGTTGTACCAACCATAGGAAGTTGTGTAGCCAGATATTTTGCAATCTCCTTCTGTATAATGCCTGAGATATCTGGAGAGCCTGCATCATTACTCTTCTCAGTAGCTCCCACTCTGGTACTATGAGTATGTACAGTGTCAACCATATTTGCCATAGAACGATCTCGTTGTTCTTTATATGTTTTATACCAATCCGGATATCCGTGTAGCTTAAAACATTCATGCGCCTCATGACCAGGAATTCGACAATGATCACAAATTAACTTCGCCTTCTCTTCTTTAGATCTCCTTGGCACATGTCCTCTGCCACCTCTTCCTCGCATTCCCGAATGAAATCCACGACCTCTGCCATAGGTTCCAGTAGAATTTGCTGCCATAGCAATATCTTCATGAACAACTGGAAAAGCAACCTGGACACTTCTCTGTTTTTTTATGCGTAAAATCATAGAGTAGGCTCGATTTACTGATGGTAAAGGATCCATTAGAAGTATCTGACTCCGAACATGCTCATAGGAATCATTTAATCCCATGAGGAACTGCATAAGCCTGGTGTTCATCTCATTATCCGCCGTAATTTTCCCATTCTCACAGGAACAGATAGATTTCGGTACAAGGCAACTATACTCATCCCAAAGCCTCTTCAATTTTGTGAAATAAACCACAATAGATTGATTACCTTGATTTGCAGTAGCAATTTCCTTCTGAATCTGATAGATCATAGGTCCATTGGACTCACCAAAACGTTGTCCAATGTCTTCCCAAAGAGTGCGTGCGGAATCCGCGTATATGAAGGCATCAACGATGTCACGAGATATGGTGTTGAGGATCCAGCTCACCACCATGGAATCAACTTTCTTCCAGTTTTCATACTTAGGTGAATCCTCTGCTGGCTGAGCTATCTTCCCATTGATAAATCCGAAGCCGCTTTTGCTTTGACAAAGCTATCAACATCGATCGGCTCCAGGATAAAAAATTATTACCATTCAAGATGTTCAAACGAGTACGAGACCAGGATGATCGATCCATGAAGTGAATGGATCATCTTCACGGCGCGAGAGGATTCTCGATTCTTCGAATTCAAGAATCTTCGCCATTGATGAAGCCGCCGAGAAGATCGAGCTTCAATCGTAGAAGATAGCAAGGTAACCTACGCTCTGGATACCATGAAGAATCGAGAGAAAAAAGACGAGCTCATAATTTTGGGAGTAAGAATCTGTTATTCATCATAACCAAGAACAACTACAAAGTGATCTCTATTTATAGAGCAAAAGAGACAAATAATCGCTAAAGTGCTTTAGAAAGTAAATGACAACTTTAACTAACTAACACTAGAACCCGACTATATAGGCATAACAAAGAATGGCTATATCCAACATTTGCAACATATTTCGCACGTAAATTACGAAACACGGAGAGAGAAAAGAGGTGGGCGTGTGAAAAAAAAAAGGAACTTACCGGATCCATAACAATTCGGGGAAGAGAAAAGAAATTGCCCCAGAGCGAATGCCTTTTATCTTCATTCTTGACGATTAACTTAGCAAAGTACCGATTCTGCTTGGGAATACAGAGACGAATTTTCACCCGATCGAAATACAAATCTAAATTGATTATTTAATAATATTTAATAATATTTAAATTGATCTCGCATATTTAATAATATTTCCCTTTTGTTTCCAAAAAAAAAAATCTAAATTGATTATTGTTCTTTATTCGTCATATCTAGGGATAATTACACTTTTGGTACCGAAGTTTATTATCTTTTTGGTTTTAGTACCTAATATTCCAACTTAATCACTTCTAATACCCTAAGTTTCTCGATATTAATCACTTTCAAGACGGGCCGTTATCTTTCCATCCAAACTAACTGTTTAAAAAAATAGTAATTTTGACTCTTTATGTAAGTCTATATTCCCGCAAGTCATATTCATGTAATCATGTCAATATCATTAATTATAATTTGTTGAAATTACAAAAATAATTAGAACAATTTAGTAAATATGAATGTAACGACGGGAACTATCCCAAACGGGCTTTTTCTTTGTGCTTTCCATCCGCATCGCCACTCATGGACCTCCCACCCCCGAAAGTGGATTTCATGCCTTAATTTTAAATTGTGGCACGGCACCGTGCCTTATTTTTTAAATTATGACAAAACCGTAGACCTATTTTCACCAAAAAATTGAGGCATGATCGCGCCACTTTAATAAGGCACGGACCGTGCCATTATTTTAAATCTTGCGACCGTCTTTGCTATTTCAAAAAGTCCATCTCGAACACCAATAGGAAAATGCACAAATTTGAATCAAAAGACCGAATTCTTCAACAACAATTTGAACCCAACCAATAAAATGTTCAATCTAAAAAAATAACACATTTTCGGATTTAATTCTACTATAAAATTACAATAGTGAAAAATAAAAATAAAATTACCTCTTCAACCCTATGTTAAAAGGGGTGTAAATGTGTCTTTTTTGCTTGAAGGGTAAAATTAGAAAAATAAAAGGGTGTATTAAGTAATTGAGTGGGTTTGTAAAATAGGATATAAGTGTACGAAGTAGTGGGGTGTATAAATAAAAAATAAGGTGCAAATAACACATCCCATAAAAATAATTAACTTTTTTCCGGTTGCCCCAAGCATCGCAAAATGCAAAGTCCTTTATTACAAGTTGGTAATTAATAAATTATATTAATTCAAAGAATTTGCGCTTATTAACAAAATTCAAGGTATGAAATTATGAATAACTTAAGTTGTTATTTTTATGTTGATAAAAGTAATCGCAAAACAAAAATATGTATTATAATGATTTAATGACAAATAGAAAATTCACTTGATCCTAATTATTATTATTCAACTCTAACTAAAAATTTGAAACACAAAAGCACAAAGAACTAGATAAACATATTTTAAGACAAAAAGATAGTACGTAATCTTTTTAATTATTTCTTGTCATTCAATTAATTATATTAGACTCCGAAATATTACGGGATCATCATTTGCATTGACATTGATTCAAACAATCACTCTACCTTAGCAATACATGATTCTAGTAGTTACTTTAATTTTTTTTGAGCAAGTCTCTTGTGAGACGGTCTCACGGATCTAAATTCGTGAGGCGGACCTCTTAAGGCTCCGTGTTGAGAACATGAACCATGAAAATAAATTTAAAAATAATAATGAACCATGATGATACAAAAATAAATCCTAAAAACATGAACCATGAAGAATAAACCCGAAAAACAAAAATAAACCCTAAAAAAATTAAAAATCCTAAAAACCCAAATCAATTAAAAATAAACCCAAGAAACAAAATAAACCCTAAAAACAAATATAAACCCTAAGAAAAATAAAATCAAAAAAAAACCTTTAAAACTTTGTGAAGGGTTCAAAATCTCACTGATCTAAACTCAGTTAGGCGTCTCACAAAGCAAGTTTTTGCTTTTTTTTATTTAGAAATAATCAGTTTCATTCGCTAGAAGAATTTTACAATTGATAACAAATATCAAAATCGTAAAATCTACAAAATCATAAATCTATACAAATCTAAATCGTGATTTATGCTAGTAGTGATCAATAATAAAACCCAATATAACAAGAAGCCCATTGAAATAAAGTTTGTAGCTTGGTTCTTATCCCGTTTTTCTTACCGCCCAGCCCAAAAGTGAAACTCAAAATCCCTAAATCAGAGAAACCCCTAAAATCACGCTTTAAACTATATTTCTTCTCACACGACACTGCATCAGCTGCATTTGACCGTCGTTTGCCGGAGTTTCGTTGTTCCAGGTAATTTTTTAGCTTGCTGTTAGTCCATGCTTTGTTATGATTTTTGCGTAATTTTATGGTGAATAAAGCCGTTAATTACGACCAATAAGCAAATGGAATTTTTTGGTTCCTCAAGGGCAATGAGAATAATGTTTTTTTCTTAATTAAGTTTTTGTGGATATACGTTCCCACATACACACGTCCATGTACTTATGTGTTGGTTTTTCTGAAAATGTATGTAGCTACTTATTGAGATGCTGGTAGCATTTTGAGCGTATATGTGTTGTTAAGTGTGGATAATTTCTTTTGTGTTTTTTTCCGCTTGTTGTACATACTGGGTTTATGCTAGATATTGAGTTTAACTTTTGCAATTTGGGCAAAAAGCTTTTGTATTTTATCTTTTGGGTTTCGTGTTGCCCTAATTTATAGTACTTGTTTATTCTACTTCGTAAATTTTGGGTGGCCACCTGTTGGTGGTAATGCTTATATAGATGCATATGAACTCATTTAGACTTAGTGCTGCGAATAAATTTAGTAGGACGTTATGATGGGATGGATTAGGTTTCAGAAGATCTGTATTCGTGGGTTTTATTGTTGGGTTCGCAAGGATCCGAGTGCACAGCAGCGTGGGTTTTAATGTTTTTTAAACAATAATTATGACTTGGATTTGACAAGAATATTGGAGTTGTATTGGACATAATTATGATTTTAACTGTTTTTATTAGAGGACATATGGAGTGTTTATTTATCTCGAATGGTTTTCTGGTTATTAAAGGCCCTTTTTATTGGATCTATGGGGTTAATTAAGTATTTTTTTCCATATGTGTTTATCTTGTCAAAGATGTCTCTTTTCTATGCTTCAACTGTTGTCCCATAAACTTTTTTTTATTGAGCTATGTTCTTTGTTTAGATGTTTGGATTGTTTTTAATTTGTGAAAATAAATAATAATTTATATAGTTATTTTGTTGTGTGTATATGCTTGTATTGTATATTTGTTATTTTTTTAATTTAGAATTTTAATTATTTTTCCCACATCATAAAATCCTAATTAATTATGAGGTTTTCACTATAAGAATGCAACAATGAGCATTCTAGGCAATGTGTAAATTTGTGATGTACAAATTATGTTTGGGGATAGATTAGTCGATTGGTTTCTATAATCATGATGAAATGTCCATAATAGAGATAAATACTACGTCTAATGAGATATAGGTATAAAGTTCTTAAACAAGTTTTTATTGCAAGTAAGCATGGGATAAATGATTTTAATTTTTTTATATTAAATGCAAAATGATAATGTTGTTGTAAAAATGGTGGTTGATACTTGATATTGATGAGAAAGTGATGGTTGGGGTGGTTGTAGATCACCAAAATTCCGATTAATTTGACTTTGTGAGAGAACCCACCTAAAGAATTTTCCAATGTTGATGAACCCTACGTTTTTGGTAATAATGAATATATAGTTGAATAAAGAATGGCCAACTAGTGAACACAAAAATGATATGAATAACTATGGTCTATGGTGCACCTATAAAACTATAGATGGAGGCCATATGTACAGGGCCTTTTAGAATGGGTTCTCGTAAACTCCAATGATTGGCCGGAGATTTAGAGGTTACAAATGCACGCCAAGATCATGGGTTAAAATCTTGACTTTCGCGTAGTGATGGGTTGGGGTTTGCCCTCTTCCCCCGAGAGATTAGGATCATCCCAGGGAAGGATGGATGTCTCATAGTCCAGAAGGAAGTGTGGGGTATGTACCCGACTAGTATAGAGATACTCGGGCCGTCCAAAACAAAAAAAAAAAAAGGTTCTCGTGACTCGTGTACTTGATGAAAGTTCATCAAATGGTGACGTTATTAACACTCACATCTCTTTTATAATCACATAAATTCCATCAATTTAAAAGACTAAATACATTTACTACTCTAAAGAAGTTCCAAATACATCATTATCTTTTTCTAAAGCTTATAATCTTCTTCCCCACCCTACCCCACCCACCCCACTCCACACATATTCTTCTTCTCCACAAAATTGTGAATATTTGGATTTTTAACATCCACATTATTGCAAATATGGAACACAATGAATTCACGTGGATTAATAAAATAAGTATCTTCCAATTTTACTTCTTAAACGACATCTTATACAACTATTCCATGTTTTAATGGCAATAGTGGAAGGTTTTAGAGATCGAAGGAATCAAAATACTCTGAGCTTGAGTATTTTTAGGGTGGGTGTATGTTTTGGAGAAAAATTGGGTTTTAATGGAGGAAGGGTAAATTGGAATATATGGTGTGTATTAAGTAATGGATGAGTTTTTAAAAAGAGTTGGAGGTGTATTTAGAAGCGAGTGTGGGGAAGATAATGGGCGTGGCGGGGACCCTCCCGTCCACTCGAGTTGCGGGCGGGATGGACCGACCCGTTCTAAATATGATATTATTGTTTTAAAGTTTGATCTTTTATTTTATATAGTTAAATTTTTTTCTTATTGTATATTTTGTATTATAAAAGCATATTATTTATAAAAATTGTCATTATATATGTTAAATATAATATGAAGTACATAAAACTACATTATCTTATATAATATACATGTAAAATATATTAAATATATATAAAAATAAAAATACTACAAGTGGCGGGGCGGGGCCGGTACCCACGGGGTAGATGTGCTACCTGGACCCACCCCGCCACCGGTCACGGGGGGCGGTCATTTTGCCATCTCTAGCGGAGTGTATTTAGAGGAAAAAATGGTACAAATAGATAGGGTGACAAATCGGTCGTGCCTGGCCGACACGATAACAACACGACACGATAAACTTAACGGGCCTGAAATTTAAGCCCAAACACGACACAAGAAAAACACGAAAAACACGGTAAAATTGTCATTATATATTATTTAGGGTTCGGTTTGGCCCAAAAACCGAATTTTATTTTATTTTTTATTAATAAAAATATTCTCAAACACGTGATTAATGAAAGAAAAGGGAAAGAAACAAAAGCTCATCGTCTGGCAGGCGAGTCTCGACTCTCAATCCACAGTCCAGCCACACCTCCGCCGTGGTTGCTCGCCGTCTCGCCGCGCATCTCCACTCTACAGTCCAACCCCGGTAGGTCTCCCACCACCGCGTCTCCATAAGTCTGAGGATTCAATCACATATTTATAAGGTATTTCAAAACCCTAGCCCCCAAATATTTCGCGCGAACGCCACTCTGATTAAGAATCAAGAGGTAATTAGTCCGATTTCTGTATGCATTAGGTTGCTCTAGGTTCTGCAATCAGTAGCTAGGTGAAGCATATGCAGCAGCAATGGGCAGCAGCTGCAAGCATTTGTTTTTTAATCAAAAATTTGGTTCACCTTAAATCGAACAGAAAACCGAAAATTTGATTCGATTTTTTATTAATTTGAATTTTGTAGCGTGCGCCAGGGGTGGGTATTTGGCTGATAGTCCTGTCCTTCATCAAAATACTCTTCCCATTTCCCAATTCTTCTTCTTGCACCAGTGACCAGTCAACACAACTTGTAAATCCATCTCACATCTCTCCACTCCGGCAATGGTAGCAGCGGGGTTGACGATAAATTTAAAAGGTAAGCCCGTGAAATACTTCTGTGACTGAATTTGGTCTTGTCTTTGAAGAATATTCTGATGAGAGAGTCTTCACGAGTTTCTAAATGTTGGAGAGGCTACAGATATGTTTGCCAATTCTTTAAGCTTGTTAAAAGATGAAAGAACCTCCATGAATGTACTCCCTCGTCCATTTGGGATATGTAATCGAAACCCGATGTAGCGGGTACCCAATATTTTCGGGTAGCCTCATACACTACCCGACTACCCGAAAAACCGGCTACCTGACCCGATGTCCACCCCTAGGGCCGTGCGCTTCGCCTTGTGTCTAAGGCCATGGGCATGTTGGTGTCTTGAGGCGCCTTGGGTATTTGACAACTATGGATTATAGTGAGAATTTTTTTGTTTGTAGCAATGGAAACTATTTTTGTATTCAGGATGCTTGTCATCTTGGCCTTCACTTTATATTTAATATAGTTTCTAAACTTTGTATCTTATAAGCTTTTTGCCAAGCCTTTCTTCTTTAGACAATTTCTTGTATGAATGTGCTAGGTTTGTAGTGTCAAGGTTCTGAACATATAATGTCATGGATGTCCTTTTCCTTTTTGCAACTTAGTGTGGTACGTACTTCATCTCCTTGCATTGTACACTTAATGCACATGTGAACATGTCTTAACATGATCATTCTACTCATGGTACTATGGTAGTCGTCGTGCAATATGAATCTTTTTCTATTGCTATCTAGGTGATAAGTATGATGTGGTATTTTTAATTGGAAATATTTAAGATTCTAATTTGTATTTTTGATGTCGCTTTCATGTCTGTCTATAACTAATTATGATTCAGGATATCTTGCAATGGCTGCTGATTTTGATCCATTGGATGATATTTTTGCTGATGAAGCAGTGAAGAATGGTAAAAGTGTTGTCCACCTGTTTCCAGATGTGGCTCGTTTTGCAATTTTAATTAAAGCATATAAACAAAACCTTTCATGCTTTTGCAGCTAGGGCAGTGGGAAAGTTCCAGCCAAAGGCAAAGTTCCGACCAACTAGAAAGGAGTCAGCTGCAACTTCAGTTTCTACCTCGCAAGCAGTACAAACCATTGATTCTACGCAGAGTGAATTAAGTGAGCCTGTGGGGACTACAAAGCCATCAGAGAACTGTTAGTAATTTTTCTTTTTATTAATTGCAGCAGTATTTAGTTATAGTTATCTAACAAAAGATTGTATGTTTTTACACTCTCTTTGTTTTAAGACTTATGATAATTACAAGAATAAATGGATAGTAAACTATTGTTGGTTTCTTCTAGTGGTTTCAGGTTCAGATGCCGTGCCTAACGACAATGTAGCCTGGCATTCTTTCATGGAAAAATCAGTAGGAGAAGTGAGTACCATAAGTCCATTGCATGATGTTTGCTTTAGTCTGCTGATGCATATATTTCCATTAATCTCAGAATGCTGACATATTCATTGAGTTGGAAGCTCTTGGTGATTTTCTACCTCACACTTCTAGTGATATGGGTGAGAAATAATCTCTTTATTGGCCATGTTATTGCTTCCCTTCAGCTAATCTTGGTGGTCAATTAGAAAACTTAAAACTAGTTACTTCAAACTATATCACAGAATGTACCGTCCCTCCTTCAGAGGCGGTAGCTCTTAATGTCCCAAATCCTGAGGATGCAGGAGGAGGGCGTGCTATTCCAGTTTTTTTCTTCTGTTGAGGATTCTTTAACTGCTGGTGAGCCTAATGTTCCAAGTAGTGACAGACGTGATCACATGCACGATAGTGATTTGGGAAGAGAGGTCAGGGCCAAGCTCTAAATGTGAACACTTGCAATTTGGCTGAATCTTTTGTCTAAGTTGGTCTATTGCAGGTAATGGATGCCATGGATATAAATATGACTGAGTTAATAACCAAATCAGGTAAGTTTAATATTGCCTGCTGTATGAGCTTTATTTGTATTGTAAACTTTAAGAAATTTATATGGTCCTTATTTTCCAGGACATAGGGAAGGAAAATTTCAGCCAAAGCCAAAGATACAAATGCATAAAGAGATGCGTGAAGCCAGCGAGTCTGTTTCCTACTCACTTGGTTCTCAATCTGTTCCAAATGAAATTAATTATGCCGAAAAGGATTCAATTCCTACATTTGAACAGGATGACGTTCTTGATCTTTCATCCCTGGATTTCACTCATAACTTGCCAACTGAAGCAACCTCTGAACTTCCTTTGAATGAAGAGTTTATGAATCTTCTGGAGATGGCTCAGTTGGATTCAGGCATCCATCTGGAGGAGGATGTGCCCGAAATTCCTGCAAAACTTGTAAGCTATTTATTGGCACAAGTTGATATGCACACATTGTTTCATTATCTAGTATTATGGTATGTATGTTTCATGTTCCATACTTCTCTGAATATTATTTGGATTATTTTTATGTTCATTAGGCTTCTCGCCGGGCAAAGACTGGAAGCAGTAATGCTCATACTGCGTCAGCTCCTTCTCCACAGCAGCAAAAAGCTTCCCCATCCAGTCAGGAGAATGAAACGGGTAGATCATTACGGCCAAGAAAAAGCAAAACAAATTTCTGTCAATTAGTAGATGAGGAAGAGGATGAAGTTCTCGCTAGTGTTGAGCTTTCTGAAGAATTTCCCCTCAGTTTGGCTAGAGAAGAGGAAAACATTAATAATGAGGAATTTCAAGTGGAGAGTGAATCACAAAAGAAAAGTCGGCGAAAGTCTGAAAAAGCTAATGATGGTAAAGAAAAACCAGCCAGAAATCGAAAGAAGGCCAAGGAGGCATCAGATCAGGATGCAGGTGCAAAGCCTAAAAAGTTCTCTCATTCTACTCGGCGAAGACGAGGTATTTGTAACTTCTGGGAGTTGAGAGCTGCTGTTTATTTTGCTTCCTAATTAATGTACTGACTAGAAACCTTTCCAATATAGTGGACAAGGTTTTGCTTGAAACCCCTGAAGATGAGATTGACTACCACAAGGTGCCTCTTAGGGATTTAATTGTGTTTGCAGAGCACAAGGAGCGGCTGATGGTATGCAGATTATGCATTAGAATTTGGTCTAGTTATAGCTTGAGCTCACTACTACCGATGGATGTATGATTAGTTGTGTACAGTGTAAATCCCAGTTTTGAAGGGATCATCTTCAGTAGTTTCCAGATAATACTAGTGGATATAGATGTTTATTCAGAATTATGACTTTATTGTTTACATTATGCAGAAAAAGATGAGGCAGCAACAGGAGCACCAGTATCGAAACAAAGGTAATAAATCTCATTCATTTCTAAAGATAGATGGTAAATCAAGGCATATGAAGAATAGAGATTTGGGTATGCTTGGTGGGTAAGAATGTTGGCTTTTATCTTGTATATTTACTAAAGTAATAATATCTCATTCAGTCATTCACGTACCAAAAATAGATGGTAAATCAAGACACATGCAGAATGGAGATTTGGTATGCCTTGGTGAGGGACAATGTAGATTTGGGTATACCTTGGTATGGGTGAATGTTGACTTTTAACTTGTATTACTAAAATCTACTCCTGAATCAGAAACCTTAATTATATTTTGGCCGAAAACAAAACACGTAGATGAATTTATGCGTACTCTTGTATTTTTCCTTGAGAAAAGTTACAGGCTTGTTGCGTTAGAACAAGAGGAGTGAGAAATAATGGGTATTAGTTTTGTCAAGACATGTTTTGCAGTGTCTGGGCTTGAGTAGATAATTTATGAAATAACATCCTTGATTTCAATTTCTGTAGAAACTGCTCAGTAGGACATGCTGATTTCCTTGTATCCTAGTGGATTGTGTTAATAAGTTCAGGTGATGATCCAAACAAAAGATTTGGCTCAATGATCTATATTTGATGTTGCTGCTTATACTACTCTGTCCAGGGTGAGTGACTTCTAGAAAGATGAGAAATGTCAAATATGTAGTGTTTGGCAAATTAGTGATCTTCATCATTTGAGAAAAATCTTGTTAGTTTTCTTCTGAGAGTAATGTTCTCTGCCAGTAGTACCTGAATGTTAATCTTAGTGACATGAGTTCTCTTGAGTTCATGTATGATAAACTAGTTGGGGTTAGGTGTGTCTTTTGAGTTCGTAGGTGCTACTCTCAAACAGGATGTGATGCATATGCAACTCAAGTGAATATCCAAGTTCACAAAAAGTAGTATTCTTTTCCTTTCATCTTAACTTCCTTAGCATGATCAGGTATTATAAATTTATAATGAAGGATATTTAGATCAGGTGCAATATTTCCTCTGTAATTTATTATATATAATAACTTGGATTAAATTTCCCTTTAATGTTGTCCTAACAATGTCTTAGCATGTTCAATACCATGCGGAATTGTATTTGTATCTTTGTTTAATATATCAAACTACTTCTGTGTTGTAGCATGCTTATGAATTATATTTGTCTCTTCCATTCCACTTTTAAAATGTGTTTCCTCTAGATTTATGTTATACACTTGAAACAGTACATATATCTGTTGCATTATTGTTCAATGCAGAATGATATATGGTTCTGTTTATTTTTGCTATGCAGTCATGGTGATTCTTCAGGTCTCTATAACAAAGATGAAACCTTTATTTCTAAACAAGGTCTAGAATATAATGATGAACAAGGAAGTGCTTTGGCTGAAGATACGACCGTGTTCTTCAATTACCAGACCTACATGGACAAAACACCAAGCACAAGATGGTCAAAACAGGACACAGAGTTGTTCTATGAGGTATGCTTTCCTGATACTTGCATATATTTGTATAAAAAGGGTGAAAATCAGCTTTTGTTTTCTGCAACGATTGGTTATTAAGAAAAAGAAAGCTTGTGATCAATGAACATGTTGTGAAATGTGAATAGCTGGCTTCCCATGCTGTAAACTTGCGAATTCCAACGTTGTTGCCAAGTCATCATCTTGTTAGTTGTGATTGTTGAAATGAGCAAATGTGAAAGTCATCAATTTCATCAACTAGTCAATAAGGTATTCATCTTCCGCCTAAAGAAATTCCACAATCAAACTAAACGGCTTCTGTAAGGAGACCCTGTAAAAGAGTTTATAGGGCCTGATGACTAGCTAAGAGAAATTTACCTATTGATAGAGAAGAACTAAATTATTAGCTAGACATTTACAATAAACAGTAAAACCAATTCATAGTATGGGCATGATTAGACCACAAATACTGAATAACATTTTCGCAGTGGGTCAGTTCCTTACAAAAAGGGTTGAGTTCATTTCTCATGAAATGCATACTTTAACTATATGTTAATTAGAGAGGGATGGAGTTTTCCTCAATCTCCTGCATCACTAACCTCTCTCTCTCTCTCTCTCTCACATAGCTTGGATCTCAGGTTGCCTACAGTATTCTGTCAATGGTCCACATCTTGCATAGTTGTGTCATTTTGTTTTTGATTTGTTTCTGGAATATCTCTTTCTTTATTTTTGAATCCTCTTTAGCTAGTCTTAATTCACTGAGAACACCCACTCGCAGACGAGTCTTAATATCTGTTTCTACCTATTTGATAGGCCGTGAGGCAGTTTGGGACAGACCTTTCTATGATACAACAGCTTTTTCCTGATCGTACTCGCCGACAAGTAAAGCTGAAGTACAAAAAGAAGAACGGCAGCATCCAATGAGGCTTCGTGATGCTTTGACTAACCGTACCAAAGGTCAACTTACGCCTTTATCTCTCTTCCCCTCTATCTAAAAGATTTATTATCTTTGGGAGGAAAAACAGTATGTAAATTGGAAGAAGAGATATCTTTATAGATGTTTTGAGAAATTTACTATAACTTGCTGGAGTGTCTGCCTGCTTATATTTGGTATATTCATTTTGCAGATCATTCCCATTTTGAAAAGGTAATAGAACGCTTAAAGCAAATTGCAGCTGTTGAAAAACAATATGCTGATGAAGACGACTCAATAGATTTGACAGGCAATGAAGTGGCAGATGAGGGGACCTCGAATGCAGATGTATGTCATTTGCTGTTCTTCCAAATTTATGTTTTTCAAGCAACACTTGGCTGTTATAATTAATAATATATTGTTTATTTATTATATTTGCTTATGCCTTCGTAATGCATCATGAAGGATGAACAACCAAAAGGTGAGCACACTCAGGAAGAAGAACCAAAAGGTGAGCACATTCAGGGAGAAGGGAATGAGGATGTAGCAAATGACTTTAATGAAGTCCAAAGCCCTATGAAGTCAGATGATGACGAAGATGATTTTTTCAAATGGAGCCAATATAAGAGTGATACTTGACTAGTGGTAAACAGACTATCGACAGATTTAGTATCTGTGCAAGTAGAACTATTTATATGAAGAAATTGATTTACACTGTTTTCTTTGTCAATGTGCTTTCCTTTATTGTTCTGGGCTGCAGCTAATGATAAGCACCCATCAATCTTGGTGTAGATGTAAAATTTCAGCTACACTAGATAATGAAAATTTGAGTATCGAAAATGCTGAAATTTGATTTACCCTAAACCCCAACCGGGCCCCACCTTCCTCCACCCTCAAAAATAAAAATGAGAGAAAAATGGTTGAAGTTTAATTTGGGCTGACATAACATTTCATGTGTACCTATTTTAAGTGAAAGTAATGTGTATAAAAAATTTGATTGTGCTGTATATTCTAAAGCTATGAAGGAATTAAGAGTAACGAGTCATCTACCATGGGAATGTAGGGGATATATAATCATATAATCACAATTTGATGTCCTGTGCATTTGTAAATTTTATATTATTGACACATTTGATTGTTGAACAGTGTTTGGCATCAAGCTGAAGCCTTTGAATTGGAACTGGAAATACTTCCAAGTTTGTACAGGTTATTGATCAAATCCAATTACTTGAGCTCAATTATTTAATTCAAGCGACTATGAATCTGCTATTTATAATTTGTTGACTAGGTCATTTAGTAACTTGCACTTGCCTGCATGTCAATGGTGGCCAGCAGGCAGGGTTAGATCTATAATCTGTTGCACCAATGGAAGAACATATTTTTCCTAGTATGAGTATGAGGCAAGTTTCTCTTATCAAGAAGCAATTTTAGCTGTCAGGTTTACCGAGGATTTTTTCTTTTTTCCATTTTTTTCTTTTTTTTGTTCTTTTTAATTTGTGTGTGTCTTGTTAAGCAAGATAGGAAAATAAAGATATTTTAGATCCTAACCTGAGAATGTCCTTTGTATATATGAAAAGGCCTGAAAGAGGAGTTACTCTAGAGGGGATTGCTACATGGTATCTCTGCTATATAATTATGTGGAATGATGTGCTTGAGCAAGAACTGAAATTGCTGCAGAAATCCCTCTAGATTTATAATGATGCCCCTGGTCAGCTGAACAGAACCTGTTTAAGAGGTGAATTATGCAAAACACAGACTAAGTCAAGTCCTACGCCTCTTTTAAAAGTTCAGCTACAAAGCTACAAAGCTCTGTGCAATTTAGGAGGCTACATGTAAGTGCTTTCTTTGAAATGGTACTAATCAATGGGCGTAGCTTGGTGTTGCCTTAATGCAATTAAAAAGACCAAAGAGTTTTTGAAGTAGCAAGTGCTTCTCGAAAAGAGAATACGGACCACCTCATCCTTGCACACATGGTTTACAGCAGCCCTGCTAGCGCCTATTATATCCTATTGGCAGGTAAAGTTCATCTCTTCCTGTTGTATATAAACTTTACAAAAGCTTTCATTAACACTTAATTAGCTATATTATTTGTTCACGTTCTGGAAGATGTACAACTTTTTCACATGACTGTTATGGGTTTATTTTCAATAATGTAATGGGAATTCAATAAAAATATTTTGTGTCATAATGTTATGGAAATTCAATAAAACATGTTCATATGACTGTAGAGTTTATTTTCAATAAAATGTTATGGGAATTCAATAGAACTATTTTGTGTCATAATGTTAAGCTCTTTGATTGCGTTTTAACGAGTTTGAGTCACTTGCATATTGTATGGCATATTTTACTCTTCCTGTGAATGCTATAAAACTGTTTAGCAGCCTTTGTTTTGTCCATAACATGAGAGAGAATGCAGATTTTATTGATTTGGTCCAGGGTAGAAGTTATTTATTTTTTCTGGTTATCTATGTTGGATGCTGATTTTGATTCTTTTCACCACTGGTTTAAATATCCGATAGGATCGGCTGATCCGACCGATCTGACCACCAATTGGTTATCAGACCTGCCTGGTTAGCCTTTAAAAATCATTTTTTCAAGGATAATTACAAAAAAAAACCCTGAGGTTTGGCCTAATTAAAAAAATCCAGAGATGTTTCAAAAATTACAAAAAGCCCCACAGTTACCCGCCTTTGTACTGATGGTATTATTCAAACTTGACGATGATAGCTGCGGGACCTACAAATTTTGAGAGCTAATTTCAAAATTGACGAAAAACGAATGAAAGTTTGCTTGATTGGTTTTGGTATCAGATTCTTATTCTGCTGTGTTAATATCATTGTGAATCATGTGTACTAGTAGTTTTATCGTTGTTCAGAAAATAAAACATCTCTTGCTTTAATCTGAATTCTGAAGCCTGATTTATCGAAAACATTGCACCAAGGAGACTACTCTATCTTGGAGTGGTCACGAGCATGATTTTGGACTTGGATTTAGTTCTTGGTCAAGCTTCTTGTTTATGTCTATCTTGTACTAGTTACGAGCATGGTTTTGGACTAGGATTGATAGGGTGTTTGGCTGATTTTAAAAGATTTTATAAGATGTTTTAAGAGATGTTAGATCTCATTTTGAAATAAGTTGATGAACTGTCTGGATTAAATAAGATGGTAGAGTTTATAAGATGTTAATCACGATAATTTTGAAATTAAAATAGTCAAAGTTAAAGAAGACTCTGAAAATAAGATCTTATTTTCAAAATAATGTGGGATTTCTCAATTCTTTTTAAAAACTTATAAGTTCTTAATATATAAGATTTTTTTAGAGAGATTATAATCTGAACCAAATAGTTTTATACTCACAAAATTACACTCTACAATAGAGTGGTTGCGATATTAGATTAAATTTTAGTCACTTATACTTGCTTACAATGTTCGCATACATCACTTAGTAGGTAGCATAAGGAATATCTAATAAATGGTTTGATCCTAGTTCGCTCATTGTTGGTGTTGCTACACATAAAATAGGCAAAATTGCAAAATTAGTCCTATAACTAACGGGTGGTGGTAAAATTCGTCCTGTTCGAATATAAAAACTTGATTTAGTCCTATAAGTATTAAAATTTCTCGAATTGCGGTCCATTTTGTCGGGAACTTGATAAATTGACCCGAAATACGGCAAAAATTAGGGATTCTGACAAAATTAGTGTTCAATGTGGTTATTTTTGTGCACATTGGCTTGCTTAGTTGTCTTATTTTAAGCCTTGTCATCTTCTTCTTTCTTTCATCCACCAAGACGCCATATCAAGTAGGTCAATGTCACGCAACAAAACAGGATGCGTCGAGCAATTTTAATACTTACAGACTAAATTAAACTTTTGGATTTGGACAGGACCAGTTTTGTCATCTTTTGTTTGGTTCTTGTTTAGTTATTTCCTTTCATATTCTATATTTTGGGGCCAATTTCATAGTCTGATTATAAGACCACCATGGGGTTTTGATGGAGATGAGATCACATGAGCAAGACACGTTTCTTATAGTAGTTTTCTTATGGTACTTTTCTTATGACAGATGTTTATTTGATTTTTGTTCTTATCCATTGGAGTTTTATTTTTATCAGTTGTTTAGAGGATTAGGATTTATAGTTCCAGTAGGAGTCTTTATTCTAGATTAGTATTTAAACGTATTGATAGGATTGTTTTTCATTGGTTATTTTTGAAGAAATTAAAACGAGAGTTCTCTCATATTTGTGTTCACGTACTTCCGTCTATATTCCGGCTTGTTTATACGCTTTCGCCTGCATCAATTGGTAATCAGAGACCAGTCGTCGATCCTTCCCGATGCCGCCTCGACGTCAAGGGCCGGAGGCCGTTCCGAATGATCTTCCTCGTGGTGTTGATATTAACCAGATGCGCCAGCAAATTGATTTGTTAACTACCGAATTTGCAGCGATGCGTGGCCAACAACAGAATATATTGGATCTACTTCAACGCAACTTTCCCGATGGCCGTATTGCGGACGATGTTGCGCGAAACGGCGCACGCGTAGGCCGCGCTCCCGCAGCTCCTTTCCGCCCGCAACCACCTGATTCTGCCGACGAAGATACTATCTCTGTTGACAACCCGTTTGCGGCGTTGGGCGACCCTGATCCACCCCGTCGCGATGAAGATAGGCGATGGGAAAACGGTTTCAAGCTCGACTTGCCAAATTCACAGGCAACGGTGACCCCGATGATTTTCTGGATTGGTGTTTCTCTGTGGAGGAGTTACTCGATTTTAAGAACGTCCCCACGGACCGTCAAGTCGCACTTGTAGCTACACGTTTTCGTGGACGGGCATCAGCTTAAATCTACACGTCTTCGTCAGGGGAAACCAAAAATTATTTCTTGGGCTAAATTACGCAAACATCTTCAACGTGAATTTTTACCATTTAATTACTCACGGATTCTTTATCAACGTCTACAGAACCTTCGCCAAGGTTCCCGAACTGTCGCGGCATATTCTGAAGAGTTCTATCAACTACTGACCCGTAATAATCTTTCAGAATCTACCGATCAACTCATATCTCGCTATATCGGGGGGCTACGCGTCCCGTTTCAGGACACTTTGAACATGTTTTCTCCCGCCTCTCTTTCCGAAGCACACCAGCGCGCTCTATTGTTGGAGCGCCAATTTCTTAGCCGCCCTTCTGGGAACCCTAGCGGACAAGACCCACGCCAACTGGATCGCCCCACCAGCGGTAACCATACTCCTTTAGGTACTGCTGCATCGCGCGCACCTGGTGTTCCTCCACCCACCGCCACAGGCCGCACCACAACGAGCGGCCGCTGCTTTTCGTGCGGCGAACCGGGTCACCATCAGGCTAGTTGTCCACGATATCCCATGGGACGTGGATTGTTAACCGACGACCCTGACACATCACCATACGATGGCCCACCTATTTTCGATTCGGATGGAACAGAGCATATTGTTGAGGAGCATCTCTCTGGGGACGTTGGCCCCGCCCTTGTTCTTCGTCATATATTTTTCACGCCAAAGCACGAGGAGTCTGATATGCAGCGCCATACTCTTTTTGCGTCTTCATGTACGGTGAATGGAAAAATCTGCAAATTTATTATCGATAGTGGGTCTTGCGAGAACGTTATTGCCCAAGATGCGGTCACTAAATTATCTTTGGCTACGGAATCACACCCTAAACCGTACCAACTCGCTTGGTTGCAAAGAGGTAATACAATCACAGTAGCTCGCCGTGTTTTTTTATCATTTTCCATCGGTGCCAAGTACTCAGATTCAGTGTGGTGTGACGTCGTCCCCATGGACGCATGTCATATTCTTCTGGGTCGTCCTTGGCAATTTGACCGCAATGTGATTCATGATGGTCGCCGCAACACTTATAGTTTTTTACTCGACGACATTCGTATTGTACTCCACCCTCACATTCCGTCCAGCCCGTCGCCCGGACCACAAGTTCTGTTTCTTTCTCGTGGTGACTTGGCCCACGAATTTAATAATGCCTCATCCGTCTTTGTTTTGATGGGGCACGACTTTTCTCACTCGGCCGATGTCTACAGAATGCATAGGTTGCCATCGTCTATTATTTCCGATCGAGACACTCGCTTTTTGAGCCATTTTTGGCGAAGCTTGTGGCGCATGGTGAACACACAATTCAACTTTAGTAGTGCCTACCATCCACAGACGGACAGACAAACTGCAGTTGTTAATCGTTCGTTGGGTAATCTGTTGCGTTGTCTGGTTGGGGAGAACATTAAAAGTTGGGATTCTAAATTAAGCCAGGCCGAATTTGCTCACAATTCTGCAGTGAATCGTAGCTCCGGGTTCTCACCATTTCAAATCGTCTTTGGCATCATCCCGCGTGGCCCGTTGGACCTTGTTGCGTTGCCGTCTTCCGCTCGCCCGGACCTTCACGCTGCTGATCTTATCACTGAGTTACAGCGTGTGCCTGCTGCAGCCCATTCCAACCTCGTGGCGTCGTCCAATAAGTACAAGGTTGCTGCGGACTCGCATCGCCGGGCTGTCGATTTTCAGGTGGGTGATCTTGTATGGGCTATCTTGACCAAAGATCGCTATCCCGCCCATGAATTTAACAAGTTGTCTGCCCGCAAGATTGGCCCGATCGAGATAGTGGAGAAAATTCATTCGAATGCGTATCGTTTACAGCTTCCCAGCCATATCCGCACTTCAGACGTTTTTAATGTCAAACACTTAATCCCATTTGTTGGCGATAATTATTCTGGAGATGAGATCCATTCTGATTCGAGGGCGAATCGCGTCCAAGGGGGAGAGGATGATGGAGATGAGATCACATGAGCAAGACACGTTTCTTATAGTAGTTTTCTTATGACAGATGTTTATTTGATTTTTGTTCTTATCCATTGGAGTTTTATTTTTTATCAGTTGTTTATGATAGGATTGTTTTTCATTGGTTATTTTGAAGAAATTAAAACGAGAGTTCTCTCATATTTGTGTTCACGTACTTCCGTCTATATTCCGGCTTGTTTATACGCTTTCGCCTGCATCAGGTTTTCTCCCATTTATCTTCTAAATCACAATTTGTAACTTGGTTACCATTGCATTGCACTAGAATTTTCAGTTTCTACATCTCTATCACTTTATCGAAGTGTGGTTACAATCTATTAAACATCTCAATTCTCAAATCATGTTCTCGTATCTGTGCTGACATATTTCTTTAAACAAAAATAAAGAACTTAAATTACAGCAACATAATAGATGCAGTACACGGACTTGTTTAAGTTTGTAAGCTCACATTTACGTACATCATTGTTTACAAAATTTCACATCATAAATGGAAAGTGAAAATTCGTCCATATATAGTATATATATATATATGTATATATATATATATATATATATATATATATGATAGCACTCCTTTAGTAATAGCGTAATACTTTTGTTGAACTCGATTTGTTGTATGAGTCACCTGCTTACAACAAAAACTCAATAAGACGTTGAGGGTTGATCCAAAGATGACTCTCTGAAGCTCAAATTAGTTCTAAAGCTAGCAGATATAAGTAGAGATGTTAAACGGGCCGTGGGCCGTTGGCCCGGCCGTTTAAACCGAAAAAAAGGGTTAGGGCCTAATTATTTTGGCCCGTTTAAATCAGGGCCTTTTTGGCCCGGACGTTAGCCCGCTAGCCCGCCAATTGTGTTTTTAAAAATATATGTAATTCTACTATTATATATTTTTTCAAAATTACATCTCATCATCTTTAATAGATTTAAATATATAATTTTAAAAATCACGACTTATAGTCATATGAGTAATTTATTTTTATATAATATATTCTTATATTTAAATATATTAATAGGTATCTACACCGCCCCGCTCTAATTTTTTTAAATATATTTTAATATATATTCTCGCATATATATAATATATTATAATATAATTTTTATGTATTCTTATATTTAACATTTATAAATTCATAATAACAATAAATATATTATAATATAATTTTTTTTTCCTTTTTTCATTTTTTATAATATTTAATTTAATCTAAATCGGGCGTAAACGGGTCACCTCGCCCGCTTCCGCCCCCTGTCCCGCGACATGACGCCCCGGCCCCTTCAAGTACCCTACCCTAACCGTCCCATTACCATCCGATCCCCAAGTATTTTTTATTTTGGATTCTACCGTAAGAGACTCAAGACAAGATTCAATTCTAATATTGGTGTTCTAAATGAGATGAAAGATGAAGAGTTGGAATTTGAAGAAAAATTAAATATTTTCAAGGGCTATTAATACTTTTTAGATGAAAAACTAAATACATTTTAGTGGAACTACTAATATTTTTCGGATGTAAAACTAATACTTTTTAAAAACTATTAATATCGATTTCTTACTTTGAAAGCATATAAATACTTTCTTGAGTAAAAGTGATACTTAAACAAGGTTGTGTATGACTTTGCAGGTAAATAAAATTAGTTTTGTTACTTTGAAAACGTCTATTTTTAGGTAAAAAGTGATAATTTTTAAAATAAAAATGATACTTTTCGAGTCTAAAATAATATTATATCATCATCTAATATTACAAAACTACCGTTTGCCCAAAATATTACTTTGAAAACATATATTTTTCAAATAGTAAAGTGATACTTTTCAAGAAAAACTAATATTTTTCAATTATCATCACACCCGTTGTTAGCCTAAATATTTACGAAAATGTCATTGGTGGATTGTGTGAGGCCCCGAATTTTAACAACGTGAGATACGGTGTTATGTAGTGATTATTTATTCGGCTATGTATCACAAACCTATTATTAATGAAACGCGACTCTGCTTTTATTTATTTCTTCCAAAGTCAATTACACATTTCGCATTTTTGGAGCTTAGCAATTTTATATTCCCCTCTAGTATTAATGCTTGATCGAATGACTACGACTTTAGAAATATTAGACCTCGAAAATTTAGGAGTACATTTCGATCCTTATCCAAATATTTCATCTTATTCTATGATTCATCCCAACCAACTTCCAATTTATTTTTCGATTACACATTTATTATTTCACATCTTTATTTTAAATTTCTAAATATTTAATTATGGATATTTATACATTTTATTTTTTCCTCAATTTTATAAAGAAAAGAAACCAATTTTTTTCTTCTTTTTTTCCCTAATTTTCGAAATTACCACTTTAAATGGGAAAAATAACTCAATTTTTCTTCTATCACTTTTTTTATCATTTTGTATCTCCCAACTAAATTATTATTGGACAAAAAAATAAATAAAATTTTGATAATTTCATTTCTATTTTATTTTATGTCTTCTAAGCCTACAACTAAAAATCTTCCTACTAATCCAACTAACCCCTTAGTCAAACAAATGAATTTTAAATTTCCTGTAAAACCTAGCTTTTGGCTTCATGTCCCTAATAAAGAAAGCTAGTTATTTTTTTTTTTACCCTAAACCCCTAATTATTCCCATTAACTATCATTAATCTCCCAAGCAAAAATAAATCCTCTCCTTCTCTCTAAAAATTCTCCTACTTCTCTCTACAAATTTCTTCATATCTTCAAACCTTCTTCATATCTTCAAAACACACAATTTTCAAATCTTCAAACAATCTTCATATCTTCAAAACACACATTCTTCAAATCTTCAAACAATCTTCATATCTTCAAAACACACATTCTTCATATCTTCAAACATTTCTTCATATCTTCAAACACACCTCCTTCATATCTCCCAACACTTCTTCATATCTTCAAACACTTCTTCATATCTTCAAACACACTTTCTTCATATCTTCAAAAACAATTTCTTCATATCCTCAAACACTTTCTTCTTTAATCAAACACTTAACAAAAACACAAGAACTTTTCTTACTTATTTATTTTCGAAACTATCACTACTACAATGTAAGGAATTTTCTTCTTCAATCCATTTTGATATTTCTAGCTCATCCTCTTCAGTTCTTAACCTAAGTTTGATTTTTGGTTTGAGGTACACTTAGAATACAACTTGAAGATAATAGAGACTTGGAACCATCTTGACTAGACCTCAAAAAATTGTGAAGGAATTTAGACTAGAAGGTAAGAAATGGGATTTTTAGTACATTTTCTTTTTCTCTTCTATTTTCCAAAATTTTGATACTCCATTTTCATTTTTGGACTCTTAGGGGCTGACCTTAAGAGTTGTTTTAAGAGTGAGCAAAGAGACCCATTTTGAGACCTCTACTAGTCTCATTTCATCTACTACACAAGGTAAGTGTAGTTTTACCAATATTCTTCATCTATTTCTTCTTTCCTTAAATTTTTAACCTCATTTCCTAACTCCTACATTTTTTTGGTATTCCTTGACCTAGGGGGCTGACCTAAGTCACTTCTCCTTCAAGAGTAATTTATTCCATTTTCACCAACAAATCGATCTTTAAGGTGGGTGGAAAAATCCTTTCAACTTCTAGGTGTTTTACTTAAAAATGCATGTAGTATTTTGATTTTGAGCACTTGAGATATATATTATGTATTGCATGATATTTTCTTGTATCAAGTTGGAAAAATTCTCAAGTGTTGCTCAAAAATGCGATTTATCGAAAAATAGGACATACATGTACACTTTATTGTTATACTTGATGAAATTTTGTATGAGAAGGATATGTATGTGTATGACTCTTGAAATCTATGTTTTGAATGATTTATAACCTGGACAAGTCGAGCATAATTGATTAAATTTCAACTTTTGGACTTAAAATGCAAAAATGGAAAGTTGGTGGACTTAATTGCAAGAAAATAAAACTTAAGGGACCCCTCTGTAATTTTCGATTTTTGGGACTGAACTCAGGTTCAAAAATTATGTTTTGAATTTTTAATAAAGTTTTAAGAGTTTTTAGATAAATAAAATCAACCCTTAAAAGCCCAAAAACTAGATTGTAAAATTTTAGAAGTTTAAGGGCTATTTTGCAATTTTCGAAACTGTACCAGACCCTAATTTTAAAATTTGAAATTTTAACTCTTAAGGGACTGGAAATAACATATTTTAAGCGTATTCCAAAAATCCAAGTGTTTAGAGCTTGGAAAGTAATTTTATAAAACTTGAAGGACCAAATTGTAAATGATTAAAATTTAGGACCAAAATACAATTTACAGGACTTATGCAGTCCATGCACCTGAAAATACTAATTTAACTATAACATAATGATATTTTGGACCCAAGGTTCAAATTTCATAACAATCGGACCCTAAAAACCTTAAAGGCAATTATTTCAAAATGGGACAAAAGTGAGATTTTCAAAAGTTAAGGGGCCTATATTTATTTATTTTTAAAACTGTTTTTGTCCCAATATCCCACTGACCTTAGTGACATTTTCTCAACTGGAATCACATTACAAGCCCTTCTCGGGTTGTGAGTTCTAATTATTAAACTTGGGGACCGAAATGACAATTTTAACAAATTTGGGGCTAATGTGAGAATTTTATAAAAATTCGACCTCAAAACTTTAAAACCTGAATCTATGAACAATTTAGAGAATTTAGGAACTGACCTCATAATTTTTCAAGGTCGGGACATTTATTTATTAATTTTTAACCCCAAAAGAATTGGTTTTTACAAACGGGGCTAATTGTAAATTTTCTTTTACAAGGACCTAACTCGAATTATTTTTATTTTAATGAAACAACCTTGGACCCTCTGAATTTAATTATTGATTAAAATATTTTATTTTCTCAAAAATCCCTGACTTATCGGATCGTCTTGATCGATTAATACGCGATCGTGGGACGACTTCCTCGTCTTGCGATTTCGAATCTATAACGGACTTATGTTCCACCTAATCTTTCAAGATATCGAAGATTACTTATCCTCCCGATAATTATCTTCATTCAAATAACTCCACCAACGCCATGATTGCCTTACGCAAATTTTCGAAAACTTTCCTAAAATACTTCCCTGAATCAATAATACTCGATTTTGCCTGGTTGACTACCTCGAACGTGTACTTACTTTCTGTCGCCTGAGTCAACTTGGTGTGTCGAGCTCACAATCGAAATGGATACGTCGGGGGATGGAACCGGTAGCTCGGCCGCTATTCCACTCTTCCGCCCCATCGCCCTAATCCCGCAACCGAGGGACGAAGTTTGTCCAAGGGAAGCGGGTCGTAGTACTTGAGGTATAATCATGATTATGACAAATCCGAGCCTTGCTAGCTCCAACATGGATTTTGTCTTTGCCTATGGAGCGATAAGGTGTCGTCTTGACCATCATGAACGGGGAGTTACAAGGAAGAACGAAGGAATCGCCGATCCATCCACACGATTCCCGAGTTGAATGCAACGTTTGGTTGGCGCTACACATCGACGCAACCACTATTTGTAATGAACGGGTTGGCGCTACATATCGATGACGCAACCACTAATTGTCTTGCATAGGATTGGCGCTACACATCGATCACGCAATCCTCATGTCTTGCTTGAATCATCGTGCGTGTGACCACGAACTATTTCTTAAATCGTATAAATATATTACTTAATATATATTTATCACGATGCTTGTGGGCTATGTGTGAAATCATGCATCATACCTCACGCGTTTTCATGCAACCGTTTTCTCGCGTTAACTATATATATCGCCACACTTGCACACAATCACCCCATCCATTGAGATTTCTGTCTCACTCCCTCCGTTTTCTAACCGTTAGATGAAGAGTACGTTGAAGACGTTGAACCTACCACGCATTGAATCCCTATCATTGATGTGGAGAGACATTCCTTTTACTTTTATTGTTGATTGGACTTCTTCATTTTATTTCTGTTTGGACTGTAAGTTAAATTCGGATAATCTATTGGGTTGTATTCGGATACCGTCGGACCTTAAGATGTAATTTGTACTTGTGTTTATTTTAATTCCGCTGCATTAGACTCTTTTCACTTGAAGTTTCGTATCATGGGTTTAGACTGTTGATTTATTTTCTATTTAAGTGATTGATCGTTGTCGCGTCACGTTTGGGCGTGACATATCGGGTCACGGTTTGTTGGGATTCGTTTCATAAAATATGACCCGTGAGATGATCTTATATGAGTTTTTACCTAAATGAAATAAAACATTTTACAAGTATATAAACCCATTATCCATAGCCATATTATATATCGAGTAACACACCTCCAGTCTCATGCATTAACTTCACGCACAACATGACCAACCTTTCAAAACTTAACACATCACCATATATAATACAACATCCTTTGCTATACGCTTTGTAGGAATGAAAGTTACTGTGAAGAGTTGAGGATGGAAAGTTGGTTCCCACGTTGGTGGTTGGGATTGAGAAATTGTTCAAATAAAAGTTGCTATATATGGAATGAATGTTCGAAGTCAAGTTTAAAGGTTACTTATGCAATCAAAGTTTAAAGTTTTTAATACTTAACTTCACCCTTGTGTAAAAGTAACTTCAGCCTTGTGTGTAAGGGTTAATTACAAAAATTATCCTTGAGATTTATTCTAATTAAAAAATTGATTATCTTTTAAATTTACAAATACCTTGATAACATTAGTGTCTCTTTTTCACAAATATACCTCGGAGAGGTTATTTTCTGCAAAATATAGGGGTGTTGTACTACTTTAAGGAAATATTTATAATATTAAAAGATAATTGGAGTACTTTTTAGTAATTAGGCTACACCTCGGGGTAGTTTTTGTAGTTATTCCTTGTGTATAATTAAGGACAAATGCCAAGCAAGTCCTCAAAGAATTCTATTGTTAAATTTAGATTCAATTAAGCATCATGAGCTTGTACAAATCTCAAGTGATATTGCTCATCATGTGAAAGGATGTTAATCGGGGTTCGTACTGTGCCTTTTCAGTTTCTTTGATATATATATCTTCTCTCCTCCACTCCTCTCAAATATTAAAAGAAAGTTAGATTCAATTAAGAAAATTCTAAACTAGGAGATTCACTAATTTGATAGTTTTCCTTTAACCTTAGGTTGCATTTGGATGGAAGGATTTGGATTTGGGGAAAGGATTTAGGGAAGGATTTCAAATGACTCCAAATAAGAAGGATTTGAAATCCTCCAAAATGACTTCAAAAATAGCTTCCAAGGATTTGAAATCCATTATAGAATGACTCCATCCAAACAACCTCAATGGATTTCTTATTATGGATTTAAAATCCATAGCTCAAATCCTTCCATCCAAATGAAGCCTTAGATAATAAACGTTTCGTTAAATTTTATAATGTAAATGATATTAATGAAGTATTCAAAACTACATCTTGTTCACCGGTGGTTAGTTTTTGGTTCGAATTCAAATAACTCACCCAAATTGACTTCTCTCACAAAATAACTCACTCAAACTTATGCATGAGGAAAAGTGCTTTTTCTATTTCACATTTTTGTTAGTTGTAGCCATCACGTTTTATTCTTTCGTATTCTCTAGCTTCACACCACGTGGCACTCTGTTATTCGTTCATTCAGATCTCGACGGTTATCATAGTTTGAATTTCGTGTATAAATAATCATGTAGATCATCTTCTTCATTTGAACTTTGATGAAATAAAATTCTCTCAAGAAATTTGCTTTCCTATCTCATGGCTTTGTGGTTTTATATATAGTCATTCATGGTACCGAACATGGTTAATTGATGGCTCAAGACTGTATTGATTAATAATATGAATGAGGAAAATTGGGAAAAATGGTGTCGATCACGCAAAGGATCTCGATCCATTATCCTTGCATGGATCCTATCATCTTGGAATGGTGTTGGTTACCAATCAACTTACTTGCATTGGAGCGCGAGCTATGCGGTTGGCTTTAGGAGCTAAGTCTAAACTTGGATTTATATATGGAACTCGTTGGTGTTCCAGAGCGGTGACACAACAGAGTTCGAACAATACCAAAAGATGGACTATGGTGATTTCTTTGGTGATAAATGATTTATTTAAGGAGATTGTTGTAGCTTTCATATACGTGAAGATTTCTAAGCTCTTGTGGGATGAGTTAGCGAGAGAGATATAGAGAAAATAATGGTCCGTTGCGATATCAATTACGAAAGAGATTGCTAACTTCACACAAGGTACTTCTTCTCGTGAAAACTTACTTCACGAAATTGAAATGCCTCTCGAATGAATATGCATGTCTTATAAAACTACCTAAATGTGTTTTTGAGTCAAGGTTAGGCATTATGTGCTAATGATATGTATATTAAGTTGATTCAATTACTTATGGGATTAAATGATAGTTTCGAGCGCTTAAAAACCGGATACTTCTTATGGATCCACTACCTACAAAGTGAATAAGGCATATTCCATGATCTTAAAGGTAGAAAAAACAGAAGGTGACTCTAGTAGAGTATTGATACTACAACAATGATTGCTCTAGGAAGTCCAAATAAGCCAAATCGGACATAGATCCGGATCCGGTAGAGGATTTGGCGGAGGTGAAGGAAATTTTAATTCCTATGGAAGATGAGGCGAGAGGACAACCAAGGAGAACTAAAGAGGAGAAAGTAAAGTTGTTGTGTGAATATTGTGGATACAAAGTGGTCATGAAATCAAGGATTGCTTTAAATTGAATGGTTATCCTGGTGGTACAAGGAATTCAAGGAGCAAAGGACTCGATCAATCAATATGGTGGAAGGTGGTGATACACACACAACAAGGGAGAAAAGAGAAGAGGATCGTAGGAAATCTGAATTTCCTGATTTTGCAAGCATGATTCGAAAGCAAATTGCAAAATATATGTCAAGCCAAAATGTTGTGAGTTCTGGAGATATACATACCTTTTCACACCTTGCATCTTATTCGTATACTGATTAATACACAATTTGCTTTATCTTTGTTGAATGTTCTTGGTAAGAATGATTGGATTGTAGATACCGGTGCTAGTAGTAGGAATATATGTTCATTTCCAGAGATGGTTGGAGATTGTGCTCCTTTAGCTACTCATGTGACTGTTTTTCACTTGATAGGTACAAAGATTTCTTACACATCTTTGGGAATATAAAGGCGTCAAGTGAGATTATCCTTAAGGATGTATTGGTTGTTCCTATTTTCAAATATAATTTACTTTCAAATCGATAACCGCTTGAAGGAAATAGACTTGAGTGCATTTTTCTCGAACAAATGTTGGGGCTGCGCAGACCCCGAGGATAGAAGGGTGAAGGCCGTAGGAAGAGCTTTTGCAGTCTCTACATATTACAGATGACGAATCAAAGTGGATCCTTATACAAAGAAAGGGTAGCCTAGAAGATTTGGAGATTTGGCACAGAAGACTGGGACATACTTCAATGACATGCTTACATCACATTATTTTCTAAAAACATTTGTGTAATAAAGACACTTTAAAGGTGTGTACAACTTGTCATGAGGCCAAACAATGTAGATCTGTCTTTTCCTTTGAGTTCTATACAAACAAAACATGCTTTTGAGTTAATTCATGTGGATATATGGGGTCCTTATCATGAAAATTCGGTTACCAATACGCATACATGTTGACTATTTGATGAGGGTCCATTTAGGTTGACCTCATGGGCCGAATCAAAAAGCCCCGCTAATGGGCCGAATCAAGCCCCCGCTAACGACCGACTTGATGAGTGATGAGCTCGCTAATGGCCAACCTGATGAGTGATGAGCTTTGCTAATGGCCAACCTGATGAGTTGATGAGCTCGCTAATGGCCGACCTAAAGAGCGATGAGCTCGCTAATAGGAAGAGTTGATGAGCTCGCTAATGGCCGACTTGGTGAGTGATGACCTCTCGCTAATGGTCGACCTAAAGAGCCGATGAGCTCGCTAATGGCCGACCTAAAGAGCTGATGAGCTCTGCTAATAGGAAGAGTTGATGAACTCTCCTAATGGATTGAGCCGTAGAGCTTTGGGGTCAATCAAGAGTCAGAGCTTTGGCGGCCGTGAGAGCTCGTGATGAGGGTCAACATTGGATGATCTTATGGGCCGACTTGAAGAACTATTGTAGATGGGCCAACCTGGTCAAGAAATTAGGGTTTTGGAAGATCCGATCCTATCTTAATCATGATTCTCACTAAATCAGAATGAATCCCGGATTTTACTAAACCCTAATCCGGGATAAGTTATAAAGCCAAGTCCAGGTTCATTCTTAACCTAATCACACTTTTACTTTCACATTATATTTTTGCCTCTTTCTTCTCTTCCAAGTTTCGACTTAAGCATCGGAGAGGGTATGCCGAGCACACCTCCGGCCCCCTTTGTGCAGGTTTCATGGCGGAGTTCGACCGAAAGCTAGTTCGTGGAAGAGGAGTATTTTGAGAGCAACCACTATTGTAGATGATTATACTAGAGCTACTTGGATTTATCTTATGAAACATAAATCGAGGCACTGCACATCTAAGCCAATTCATTACATTTGCTCATAACCAATTTCGGAAAACTATACAAAAGGTGAGAACAAATAATGGGCCGAGTTTATAGGACATAATACTCGAGGTTTATTCTCGCAGGGGAATTTTGCTTGAGGTCTTGTCCATATACTCCACAACAAAATGGAGTTGTGGAGAGAAAACATAAGCATATACGGAGATTGCTAGGTCCTTACTTTTCCAATCAAGAGTCCCAAAGAAATTTTGGCCTTATACTCTCTTAGGATGTACACATCTTGAATTCTCTTCGTAGTGCAAAGTGTTGCGGTGGAAATCTCTATGAAATGTTGTACAAGGAATCACCCAAATATGACATTCGTAGTATTTGGCTACTTGTGTTATGCTTCTAAGATAGGGCCACACAAGGGTAAATTAGAGCTAAGAGCCTCGGCTGTGCATTTATTGGTTATGTAACTGGATCAAGGGTTACATATCGTATAATCTTGACACAAAGGAAGTGTTTGTTTCTAGAGATGTGGTGTTTTATGAGTCCCGCTTTCCCTTTCATACGATTCACAGTCCCTTGTTGAGGTTCCTCTTCCCATTCAACCCACATAAACTGATGAAAATGCTAGTCGGTTATCTAATTGGCGAGTTGCCTCTCACAACCATCAATGATCGAGAAACTTGGCGAGAGGTCATAGAGTGATACATAAACCTGGATGGTTGAATGATTATGTTACCAACTCAATACACCTTGTTTCACCACAACTGATTCCTTGAAGAGTCCTACACCTTATAATTTGAGTTGTTTTTCCTACACTTGTAATCCCAATATGTCCACATCATATAATGTTTTTTTTTATCACATTTGACTGGTTCAAATTGTCACCACCTAGCTACTTGGAGGTTGCAAAAGACAAAGCTTGGATAGAGGCAATGGATAAAGAACTCACAGCTCTTAATGCTAATGAGACTTGGATATTAACATCATTACCAAAGGAAAGAAGGCTATTCGATCTAAATGGGTATATAAGATAAAAAAGAATCCAGATAGACTTTGTTGAGAGATATAAAGCTAGATTGGTTGCCAAGTGTTATCTACTAATCGAAGGGATTGATTTCATGGAATGCTTTTCTTCTGTTGCAAAATTGGTTTCAATTCGAATGATTATTGCTTTGGCTACTCAAAGAGGTTGGGCTTTACATCACATTGACATAAATAATGCATTTTTGCATGGATATTTGGATGAGAAAATGTACATGTTGCCCCCAAAGAATATTGTAAGGCTAAGAAATGAGAAGTTTGTTTATGAATAAAAGTCTCTATGGATCAAACAGCATCAAGGAATGGAATTTGGAATTCTCTCGATAAATTTTCTCAAGTTTGGTTTTGTGCAATCCACTTATGATAACTGTGTATTTGTCAAGGTTAATTGAAGTAATTACATGGATTTAATCATCTATGTTGATGATGTTCTTATTCGGGGACTTCGATGATTTGATTCGGAACCTAAACGCTATCTACTTGAGCTATCATCAAAGATCTGGAATATGCCAAGTCCTTTCTTGCCTGGAAATTTTGAGGAGCGCCAGAAACTCATTTGTCACAAAGAAAATACATCATGGATTTGCTTAAGGATGCGAGTGGTCAGCTGGGGTACAAGCTTGCATCAACTCCTTTCCTTAAGGATACAATATAACAACTCAAGAGGACCTATTCTAGCGATGTGAGAAAGTACAAGAGGTTGATTGGGAGTCTTCTTTACTTGAATTTATCCAGACCTGATATATCCTGTGAAGTGCAAATGATTGAGTCGCTTTGTTCATGCTCCCACTCAATCTCATTGGGATGTGGCTATACATTTGTTGAGATACTTGAAAGGCATAATTTCTCTAGGATTGTTTTACTCAAGGTGTCTCCAACAGGTTTGAGGCGTTTTTGATGCAGACGGAGAACTTGCCTCATTACTAGAAATCTCTTACAGGGGTACTACGTGTTCTTTGAAATTCTCTTGTATCTTGGAAGACCAAGAAGCAGAAAATAGTGTCAAAATCCTCTGCTGAGGCAGAGTATCATTCCATGGTCGCAATCGTGTGTGAGTTGTAGTGGCCTTTTCATCTATGTCAAGACCTACATATTCCTATTGCATTGACTGATGACTTGCGTTGTGATAACAAGGCTGCCTTACACATTACCGCTAATCCAAAGATTTCACGAGAGAACCAAACATTTGGACATAGATTGTCAAATTGTGCGGAATCAAGATAAAATCGGTTTCATCCTACCATAACATATTTCGACCCTCTACCAGGCAAATGAATTTGTTTACTAAAGCATTGGGTGGTCCTGCTTTTTGAAATTTTTTGCTCGTGTTGGTAATGTGTCCCTCTATCCACATTCCAACTTGAAGGTGGCGTGTTCAACTGGTGGTTAGTCTTTGGTTCAAATTCAACTAACTCACTCAGTCTTCTCTCACAAATTAACTCACTCAAACATGGAACAACCCAATTACTTACAATACAACTTATCCACTTGAATAATACCGGGATAATATGAAATTAATCTCTCCTTTATATGTATATATTTTGTCATCACTGAAAAATAACAATTATGACCAACGGCGTAGGGAGGAGGACACCGGCTAGAGATGTTAAACGGGCCGCGCTCGTTGGCCCGATTTATTTAAACTGGGAAAAAGAGGGTTATGGCCTAATTATTTTGGCCCGCTTAAATCGGGGCTTTTTTGGTCCAGACCACTTTTAGCCCGAGGCCCGTTAGGGTAGCCCGCCAATTGTGTTTTTAAAAAATATATGTAATTCTACTATTATATATTTTTTCAAAATTACATATCCCCATCTTTAATAGATTTAAATATATAATTTTAAAATTATGACTTATAGTCATATGAGTAATTTAAAAAAATATTATTTTTTCCCATTTTATATGGGTAAATAATGGTATCTCATTATTATTATAGTTTTATTTTTAAAATTTATATGTCCGAGTTAGAGTCTTTGAGTCAAGAATTATAGTCATACTTTGTGGTTAATGTCCAACAACCGAGTTTTTCTTTTGTTTATTTTTTTTATCCCTTTGAGGATGGTTGTGACTTGTGAGTGCTCTTGATTCAATCTTGAAAGTTAGTGTGATCGGTTTCCATGATGAAGAAGGGTCAATGCTTGATATAATGTGTATGCTTCTAATTTTAACTTATTATTTTTATGCTTTGTTGTAATTCAATAGAATTATTTGTGATTTGATAAAATATTTAAATTTTTATAATTTTGTTAATATTGTGTAATTATAAACTATGCATGACTTTTTTATAATGAATATTTTAACTTAAAATGTTCAACTTAAATGTTATATATGTTCGAGTTTAAAATTTTAGACTTAAATATATAATTTTTATTTTTTTGACTTATAGCCCGATAATGGCCCGTTTAGCCCGAAGCCCGCTAGAGTTAGGGTTAGGTTCCAATATTGTCGGACCGTTTAATAGCGGTCCGTTTAGCCCGAAGCCCGTTTAGCCCGAAGCCCAGGTCCGGCCTATAGGGCTAGGGCCAACCTCGCTTAACATTTCTAGATATAAGTCAAAGAACTCGAGAGTGATTAAGTATGTAATCAATCACGATCTTTTAATAATGGGCGGATCCAAAAGGTGTGTCACGCCCAAACGTGACGTGACAACGATCAATCACTTAAACAATTAAATCAACATCTAAACCAAAGATACCAAACTCCAAGTGAAATAGAGTCTAATGCAAATGAATTAAATAAACACGAGTACAAATTACAATCTTAAAGTCCGGCGGTATCCGAATATAACCCAAAGATTATCCAATTAACTTACAGTCCAAACAAAAATAAAAATGAAGGAGTTCAACAACAAATAAAAGTAAAAGTAAATGTCGCTCCACATCACGGATAGGGATTCAATCATGCGGTAGGTTCGATGTCTTGGCAACGAACTCTTCATCTAAAGGTTAGAAAATGGAGGGAATGAGACAGAAATCTCGCTGGATGGGGTGATCGTGTGCAAGTGTGGCGATATAAATAGTTAATGTGAGAAATTTAGTTGTATGAAAACGCTGAGAGAGCAATGATGCATGATTCCACACCCACCACAAGCGTCGTGATAAATATATTAAGTAACATACTTATATATTTTAAGAAAACGATTAAGTGGTCACGCATGCACTATGGTTCAAGCAGGCACAGAGGATTGCGTGCGGATTTGTAACGCCAATCCTATGCAAGACAAGTAGCGGTTTGCGTGGATTTGTAGCGCCAACCTATGCAATACAAGTAGCGGTTGCGTACGGATTTGTAGCGCCAACCAAACGGGTCCGATTAACTCCGGAATCGTGTGGATCGGGCAACATTCCTTCGTTCTTCCTTGTAACTCCTCGAGCAAGATGGTCCAAGACACATCACCTTATTGCTCCGTAGGCAAAGACAAAATCCACAGTGGAGCTAGCAAGGCTCGGATTTGTCATAATCATGATTATACCTCAAGTACTACGACCCGCTTCCTCGACAAACTCCGTCCCTCGCCATGGGATTAGGACGATGGGGCCGGAAGAGTGGAATAGCAGCCGAGCTGCCCTGTTCCATCCCCCGACGTATCCATTCCGATCGTGAGCTCGACACACCAAGTTGACTCAAGCAGAAAGTAAACACAAGTTCATGTAGTCAACCAGCAAAGTAGTATTATTGATTCGGGAAGCGAGTTCATGAAAAGTTCTCAAAAATTTGCACGAGATAGTTATGGCGTTGGTGGAGTTATTGGGATGAAGATAATTATCGGGAGGATAAGTAGTCTTCGATATCTTAAGGATTAGGAGGAACATAAGTCCCGTTATAAATTCGAAATCGCGAGACAAGGAAATCGCCCGCGATCGGGTATTAATCGGCCAAGACGATTCGATAAGTCAAGGGATTTTTAAGAAAATAAAATATTTTAATTAAATATTAAAGTCAGAGGGTCCAGGGCTGTTTTAGTAAATGAAAAATAATTTAAGTTAGGTCCTTGATAAAAAGAAAAATTTACAATTAGCCCCGTTTTGTAAAAACCAATACTTTTGGGGTTAAAAATTGAATAAATAAATATCCCGACCTTGAAAAATTATGAGGTCAGTTCCTAAAATCTCTAAATTGTTCAGAGATTCAGGTTTTTAAAGTTTTGAGGTCGAGTTTTTATAAAATTCTCACATTGGCCCCAAATTTGTTAAAATTGTCATTTCGGGCCTTAAGTTTAAAATAATCGGAACTCACAAACCGGGAGGGCTTTTAATGTGATTCCAGTTGGAAAATGTCACTAAGGTTAGTGGGATATTGGAACAAAAACAGTTTTAAAACGTCATAAGTATAGGTCCCTTAACTTTTGAAAATCTCATTTTTGTCCCATTTTGAAATAATTGCCTTTAAGGCTTTTAGGGTCCAATTGTTATGAAATTTGAACCTTGGGTCCAAAATATAATTATGTTATAGGTAAATTAGTATTTCCAGGTGCATGGGCTGCATAAGTCCTGGAAATTTCATTTGGGTCCTCAAGTTAAGTCTTTTACAATTTGGTCCCTCAAGTTTTATAAAATTACTTTCCAAGCTCTAAACACTTGGATTTTTGGAATACACTTAAAATATGTTATTTCCAGTCCCTTAAGAGTTAAAATTTCAAGTTTTAAATTAGGGTCTGGTACAATTTCAAAATTTGCAAAATAGCCCTTAAACTTCTCAAATTTTACAATCTAGTCCTTGGGCTTTTGAGGGTTGATTTTATTTATCTAAAAACTCTTAAAACTTTATTAAAATATCAAAACATAATTTTTGAACCTGAGTTCAGTCCCAAAAATCGAAAATTACAGAGGGGTCCCTTAAATTTTATTTTTCTTGCAATTAAGTCCACCAACTTTCCATTTTTGCATTTTAAGTCCAAAAGTTGAAATTTAATCAATTATGCTCGACTTGTACAGGTTATAAATCATTCAAAACATAGATTTCAAGAGTCATACACATACATATCCTTCTCATACAAAATTTCATCAAGTATAACAATAAAATGTGCATGTATGCCCTATTTTTCGATAAATCACATTTTTGAGCAACACTTGAGAATTTTTCCAACTTGATACAAGAAAATAGCATGCAATACATAATATATATATCTCAAGTGCTCAATAACAAAATACTACATGCATATTTTCAATTTAAAACACCTAGAAGTTGAAAGAATTTTTCCACCCACCTTAAAGATCGGTTTGTTGGTGAAAATGGGATAAATCTCTCTCGGTGAAGGAATGACTTAGGTCAGCCCCTAAGTCAAGGAATATCAAAAAATATAGGAGTTATAAGAATGTGGTTAAAAATTTAGGGAAAAGAAGAAGATAGTGAGAAAATTGGAAATACTACACTTACCTTGTGTAGTGAGTAAAATGTGACTAGTAATGGCTTCCAAGTATAAGGTTTTGGTCACCCTTAATGTCAACCACCAAGGTCAGCCCCTAAAACTCCAAAAATGAAAATGGAGTGTAAAAATTTGGAAAATAGAAAGAGAAGAAGAAAGTGTACTAAAAATTCCATTTCTTACCTTATAGTCCAACTTTTCACAATTTTTCTTCAAGATGACTAGTCTCTTAACTTCTTCAAAGGTCTTCTAGGTATACCTCAAATTCAAAAATCAAACTTAAATTAGAAGGTGAAAGAGGTGAGCTAGAAGGTATAAGAATAGATTGAAGAAGAAAATTTCTTACCTTGTGTAGTGTATATGGTTCGAATTTTTGAAGAAAATGGGAGATGAATTCTTGAAGTTTTGGTTAAGTGTTAGTGAAGAAGATGAAGAATAGGTAGAGAGATGTAGGAGGATTTTTAGAGAGAGGTAAGAGGAATTACAAGACTTAGAAGAAATTTGGTGTTGGTGAAATGAAATGGGAAGAATAAAAATTTTGTTTTGTTTTGATTAAATGATAAGTTAGAGTAATAATTGAGGGAATTGGGGAAGAAAGTAATATTTAGGTATCTTTATTAGGGACAATGGGCCAAAATGCTAAGCTTAGGGAAATTTTTAATTTGGTCTTGTTTGACCAATTGGATGATTGAAATGGTGGGATTAATTTAAGATGTAGGTTTGAATTAATGGTGTATAAATACACAAGAGGAATACACAAGGTGTACATGTACAAGAGTTGAGAGATATTTCTACACCAAAAATTACACCAATGCCGTCCCCTAAGGGTATTTTGGTAATTCCATATATTTTTTCTTTCCAAAATTGATGATAATAGATGAATAAATATCAATCTCCAAAATAATTAGTGATGTCCTTGATCACTTATAAGTCTCATGATCACTTAATCTAAATCGAATTCTTAATTCTATAAATTATAATCCCTAAAATAAATAGTCTCTTAAAATTCTAAGGTGACTAATAATACACCAATAATAATAATGATGATCAAACCAAGTGATCATAAATGCGAATTAAAATTAATAAATGATTATGATCACAAATAGAAATTAAAAGAATTAAATGCAAAATATATTTATCATTAATATTTACCCGTCAAAGTGACGCGGTAGAATTGTCAAATAGTACAAAGACGATACGTGATACAAGTACATGTTCGAATAAAATCGAGGGCTTCACATTCTCCTTCCTTAAAAGAATTTGGTCCCCAAATTCTCTTGAAATAGTTAAGGTATTGATTCCTCATGTCTTCTTCCTTCTCCCATGTTGCGTCTTCGTCTCGGTTGTGGTTCCGCCATACAACTTTAACCATTGAAATCTCTCTTTCGCAACCGACGATTCGGTCAATGATTCGATTGGTTTCTGTGTAAGATAAATTTTCCATTAGAGGAGGAGCATCACGAGTGATAATATGCTCGGATCCGGTTGGTACTTTTTCAATCTCGATACATGGAATACATCGTGCATTCCCGCGCATCGTGCCGGTAACCTCGAGTCGGTAGGCCAACTTCCGATCCTCTGCAAAATCTTGTAAGGTCCAATATATCTCGGACTTAGTTTGCCTCCCTTCTTTGGATTGATCAATCCTTTCCGTGGCAAGAGTCCGAGAAATACTTCATCTCCGGCTTCAAATTCCAAGTCCTTTCTCCTCTTGTCCGCGTAACTCTTTTGGCGGCTCGAGCCTTGCGATTCGTTCCTTGATCAACTTGACCTTCTCCATGGCCTCTGAACTAAGTCGACCTTTGGAATCGATGGTGACTTTCGTTTCTCTTTGGAGTCCATTGGTCATCAATCTCCCGGTGTAGTGGGATCTACACTTTCGTCCATACAAGGCTTCGTAGGGTGCCATCCCAATCGTGGCCGATAATCTGTTATTATAGGCGAACTCGGCCAATGGTAAGTGCGAATCCCAACTTCCTTGAAATCCAATGTGCGGGCTCGCAACATGTCTTCCAGGGTCTCAATTGTTCGCTCCGACCGCCATCGGTTTGCGGATGTCTTCTTTGTCTTTGAAACTTAGCGAGGTACCCAATTCCTCATGTAAGCATTTCCCGAATCGGGAGACAAACCTCGGGTCTCTGTCGACACAATGTCGATTGGCACTCCATGCAATCGGATGATCTCTGGATGTAAATTTGCGCAAGTTTCGCAGTCAGCCGGTTTTCTTCATGGGTAGGAAGTGTGCGATTTTGTGAGTCGGTCTCACGACTACCCATATAAAGATCATCGCCTCGTCTGGTCCTTGGTAGATCCGTCACGAAGTCCATCGTTATGTGTTCCCATTTCCACTGGGAATTCTCAACGGTTGTAACAAACCGGATGGTCGTTGGTGTTCGGCTTTTACTTGTTGACAAGTCGGGCATCTCGCAAATCGAACTCGCTTACCTGGTTCTTCATGTTTGCCCACCATGAATGTTGTTTCAAGTCCTTATACATCTTGTTTCCTCCGGATGTATAGTGTATTTCGAACGGTGTGCTTCTCGAGAGGATTCTGTTCCTAAGTTGCTCATCATTCGGTACACAAATTCTATTCTCAAATCGATGATCCCATCTTCCCTGTACCGAGAATTCCGATCTCTCTCCTTTGAGTATCTTCTCTTTTAGTTTTTGAAGTTGCACGTCAATCCCCTGTGTTACTTTGATCTCGTTTAGTAGATCGGGTTTAATCAAATATTAGCACATGAAATTCGAATCATCGGTTCTCGTCGGATTCCAAGTGTTCATCTCTTCTAATGATTTCCATTCTCGAATCATTATTCGCTAAACTCGCCTTCTTCAAGGCGTCGGCCTACTACGTTAGCTTTCTGGGATGGTATTGAATATCAAAGTGATAGTCCTCAATTAACTCCACCCATCTCTCGTGGCCTCGCAGTTGAGGTCTTTACGAGAGAATAGATACTTCAAGCTCTTGTGATCTGTGAAAATCGTGAAGGTTGCTCCGTAGAGATAGTGTTTCCATTTCTTTAACGCGAATCTTTGCTCGCCAATTCCAAGTCATGCGTTGGGTAATTGGCCTCATACGACTTGATCTTCGTGATGCATAAGCTATGACCTTTCCTTCCTCGCATGAGCACCGCTCCTAGTCCTTCCTTTGATGCATCACCGTAGACGACAAAGTTCTTTGTTCCCTTTGTAAGGGCTAAGACGGAGTCGTAGCTTGAGTCGTTTCTTCACCTTTGGAAACTAGACTCACACTTGTCATTCCACTCAAACTTGACTTACTTCCTGGTTAGTCGAGTGAGTGGTCCCATTATCTTGGAGAAATCCTGGATAAATCTTTGATAATATCCAAATAGTCCTAAGAAACTTCGATCTCCGTTCTGATTCGGGTTGTTTCCATTCAACCACCGTCCTACCCTTGAAGGGTCTCGATGATCCTAGTGTCGGATACTATGTGTCCTAAGAATGCGACTTCACTAAGCCAAAATTCGCACTTGCTGAATTTGGCATACAGCTTGTGCTCTCATAGTATCTCCAAAACAATTTTCAGATGACGTTCATGCTCCTCTTTAGACTTAGAGTATCACGAGTATGTCATCAATGAATATCACTACGAATTGATCCAAATAAGGTTGAAAGACTCGATGCATTAGATCCATAAACGCTGCTGGTGCATTTGTCAGACCGAAAGGCATCACTACCAACTCGTAGTGTCCATATCTTGTTTGAAATGTCGTTTTGGAAACGTTTTCTTCACGGATCTTCAGTTGATAATATCCTTGTTGCAAATCAAACTTAGAGTACACCGTCGCTCCTTGAAGTTGATCAAATAGTTCTTCTATCCTCAGGAGGGGATATTTAATGGTAACATCTAGTCGAGATCGTATAATAGTCACATCCTCAATGTATCTTATCCGTGATACCTAATCCACAAGTCAAATTCTCTTACTTAAGCTTGTGCAAGTACTTGAGAATGAATAACACAAGGGTACTATCATCGATCATTATACTTAGTGACTCCTACTATCATTTTCCCAAATTAATATCATTAGGTGTCTAGGTTCTATAATAGATCACATCCAAATCATATACTTATCAAGAGATAACCTCATATTCTTCAAGTCTCACCATATCGACATTATAATCTCCAAATCACGGATTTTCTAAATTACCTAACGTCCAAATAGAGGAATATTCGAATATCTTAACACTATAACAACTCAAAAGAGTTCAAATATTCATCCAAAATTTAATTTAGGTCATCTAGTAGGGGTACCCAATCCAAGTCGGAGGAACCTATCCTGGTCACTTCGGTGTAAGTTTCTCCTTACAAACCGAGCTCGATACCATAACCGCTCACGCCCCAAACGTGACGTGACAACGATCAATCACTTAAATGCGAAATTAAATCAACGATCTAAACCAAAGATACCAAACTCCAAGTGAAATAGAGTCTAATGCGTGAATTAAATAAACACGAGTACAAATTACAATCTTAAAGTCCTGGCGGTATCCGAATATAACCCAAAGATTATCCAATTAACTTACACCAAAACAAAAATAAAAATGAAGGAGTTCAACAACAAATAAAAGTAAAAGTAAATGTCGCTCCACATCACGGATAGGGATTCAATCTGCGGTAGTTCGATGTCTTGGCGAACTCTTCATCTAAAGGTTAGAAAAGGAGGGAATGAGGCAAAATCTCGGTGGATGGGGTGATCGTGTGCAAGTGTGGCGATATAAATAGTTAATGTGAGAAATTTAGTTGTATGAAAACGCGTGAGCAATGATGCATGATTCCACACCCATCCACAAGCGTCGTGATAAATATATTAAGTAACATACTTATATATTTTAAGAAAATGATTAAGTGGTCACGCATGCACTATGGTTCAAGCAGACGGGAGGATTGCGTGCGGTTTGTAACGCCAATCCTATGCAAGACAAGTAGCGGTTGCGTCACGGATTTGTAGCGCCAACCTCTGCAATACAAGTAGCGGTTGCGTGCGGATTTGTAGCGCCAACCAAACGGGTCCGATTAACTCCGGAATCGTGTGGATCGATGGCAAATGATTCCTTCGTTCTTCCTTGTAACTCCCCGAGCAAGATGGTCCAAGACCTGTCACCTTATCGCTCCGTAGGCAAAGACAAAATCCACGAGTGGAGCTAGCAAGGGCTCGGATTTGTCATAATCATGATTATACCTCAAGTACTACGACCCGCTTCCTTGGACAAACTCCGTCCCTCGCCTTGCGGGATTAGGGCGATGGGGCGGAAGAGTGGAATAGCGGCCGAGCTGCCTTGTTCCATCCCCCGACGTATCCATTCATCGTGAGCTCGACACACCAAGTTGACTCAGCGGAAAGTAAACACAAGTTCATGTAGTCAACCAGAAAAGTATTATTGATTCGGGAAGCGGTTCATGAAAAGTTCTCAAAAATTTGCACGAGATAGTTATGGCGTTGGTGGAGTTATTGGGATGAAGATAATTATCGGGAGGATAAGTAGTCTTCGATATCTTAAGGATTAGGAGGAACATAAGTCCCGTTATAAATTCGAAATCGCGAGACAAGGAAATCGCCCAGCGATCGGGTATTAATCGGTCAAGACGATTCGATAAGTCAAGGGATTTTTAAGAAAATAAAATATTTTAATTAAATATTAAAGTCAGAGGGTCCAGGGCTGTTTTAGTAAATGAAAAATAATTTAAGTTAGGTCCTTGATAAAAAGAAAAATTTACAATTAGCCCCGTTTTGTAAAAACCAATACTTTTGGGGTTAAAAATTGAATAAATAAATATCCCGACCTTGAAAAATTATGAGGTCAGTTCCTAAAATCTCTAAATTGTTCAGAGATTCAGGTTTTTAAACTTTTGAGGTCGAGTTTTTATAAAATTCTCACATTGGCCCCAAATTTGTTAAAATTGTCATTTCGGGCCTTAAGTTTAAAATAATCGGAACTCACAAACCGGGAGGGCTTTTAATGTGATTCCAGTTGGAAAATGTCACTAAGGTTAGTGGGATATTGGAACAAAAACAGTTTTAAAACGTCATAAGTATAGATCCCTTAACTTTTGAAAATCTCATTTTTGTCCCATTTTGAAATAATTGCCTTTAAGGCTTTTAGGGTCCAATTGTTATGAAATTTGAACCTTGGGTCCAAAATATAATTATGTTATAGGTAAATTAGTATTTCCAGGTGCATGGGCTGCATAAGTCCTGGAAATTTCATTTGGGTCCTCAAGTTAAGTCTTTTACAATTTGGTCCCTCAAGTTTTATAAAATTACTTTCCAAGCTCTAAACACTTGGATTTTTGGAATACACTTAAAATATGTTATTTCCAGTCCCTTAAGAGTTAAAATTTCAAGTTTTAAATTAGGGTCTGGTACAATTTCAAAATTTGCAAAATAGCCCTTAAACTTCTCAAATTTTACAATCTAGTCCTTGGGCTTTTGAGGGTTGATTTTATTTATCTAAAAACTCTTAAAACTTTATTAAAATATCAAAACATAATTTTTGAACCTGAGTTCAGTCCCAAAAATCGAAAATTACAGAGGGGTCCCTTAAATTTTATTTTTCTTGCAATTAAGTCCACCAACTTTCCATTTTTGCATTTTAAGTCCAAAAGTTGAAATTTAATCAATTATGCTCGACTTGTACAGGTTATAAATCATTCAAAACATAGATTTCAAGAGTCATACACATACATATCCTTCTCATACAAAATTTCATCAAGTATAACAATAAAATGTGCATGTATGCCCTATTTTTCGATAAATCACATTTTTGAGCAACACTTGAGAATTTTTCCAACTTGATACAAGAAAATAGCATGCAATACATAATATATATCTCAAGTGCTCAATAACAAAATACTACATGCATATTTTCAATTTAAAACACCTAGAAGTTGAAAGAATTTTTCCACCCACCTTAAAGATCGGTTTGTTGGTGAAAATGGGATAAATCTCTCTCGGTGAAGGAATGACTTAGGTCAGCCCCTAAGTCAAGGAATATCAAAAAATATAGGAGTTATAAGAATGTGGTTAAAAATTTAGGGAAAAGAAGAAGATAGTGAGAAAATTGGAAATACTACACTTACCTTGTGTAGTGAGTAAAATGTGACTAGTAATGGCTTCAAGTATAAGGTTTTGGTCACCCTTAATGTCAACCACCAAGGTCAGCCCCTAAAACTCCAAAAATGAAAATGGAGTGTAAAAATTTGGAAAATAGAAAGAGAAGAAGAAAGTGTACTAAAATTCCATTTCTTACCTTATAGTCCAACTTCTTCACAATTTTTCTTCAAGATGACTAGTCTCTTAACTTCTTCAAAGGTCTTCTAGGTATACCTCAAATTCAAAAATCAAACTTAAATTAGAAGGTGAAAGAGGTGAGCTAGAAGGTATAAGAATAGATTGAAGAAGAAAATTTCTTACCTTGTGTAGTGTATATGGTTCGAATTTTTGAAGAAAATGGGAGATGAATTCTTGAAGTTTTGGTTAAGTGTTAGTGAAGAAGATGAAGAATAGGTAGAGAGATGTAGGAGGATTTTTAGAGAGAGGTAAGAGGAATTACAAGACTTAGAAGAAATTTGGTGTTGGTGAAATGAAATGGGAAGAATAAAAATTTTGTTTTGTTTTGATTAAATGATAAGTTAGAGTAATAATTGAGGGAATTGGGGAAGAAAGTAATATTTAGGTATCTTTATTAGGGACAATGGGCCAAAATGCTAAGCTTAGGGAAATTTTTAATTTGGTCTTGTTTGACCAATTGGATGATTGAAATGGTGGGATTAATTTAAGATGTAGGTTTGAATTAATGGTGTATAAATACACAAGAGGAATACACAAGGTGTACATGTACAAGAGTTGAGAGATATTTCTACACCAAAAATTACACCAATGCCGTCCCCTAAGGGTATTTTGGTAATTCCATATATTTTTCTTTCCAAAATTGATGATAATAGATGAATAAATATCAATCTCCAAAATAATTAGTGATGTCCTTGATCACTTATAAGTCTCATGATCACTTAATCTAAATCGAATTCTTAATTCTATAAATTATAATCCCTAAAATAAATAGTCTCTTAAAATTCTAAGGTGACTAATAATACACCAATAATAATAATGATGATCAACCAAGTGATCATAAATGCGAATTAAAATTAATAAATGATTATGATCACAAATAGAAATTAAAAGAATTAAATGCAAAATATATTTATCATTAATATTTACCCGTCAAAGTGACGCGGTAGAATTGTCAAATAGTACAAAGACGATACGTGATACAAGTACATGTTCGAATAAAAATCGAGGGCTTCAAATTTGGGCGCACACCAAATTTTTGTATCCGTTTTTCTATGGAAAAAAATAAAAAAATCATGTGTTTTTAAGGGGAACAAATAGTTGGGCTAGGACAAAAACATTTAGGCTAAAGGTAGCGGAGACGGCTAGCTTGCGCTCCCATTTTTAATAATAACTAGTAAGGTGAGCGTGCGTTGCACGTGAACCAAATAATTTTATAATTTAACTCAAATAAAATCTATAAATTGGAATCAATTTTTATTTTATTTTTTGTATTTATAATAAATGTCATTCATGTATATTGATCTTGAAAGAAAGTTTGCAAAAATTAAATTTAAACTTATTTGTCGGTGAAATATGGTTAACACATTTTGGACTAAAAACATGATACTTAAATGATATTATCGCTCAACAAAGTACAATGAATATTAAAAAAACTGATGAGTAATCTATATAAAAATTTAAAAAATATATATTCAAGACGTGTTTTAAATTAATGCATCTTGCTTATTTTTTGAGTGTCTACTTCTTCTTCATACTTAGTTTTGAGATTTTTTTTGCAAATTTTTTAATGCATTAGCTCGACATTATTGGTTGACGTATGGATGTATTTCTCTTTTATTCCATTTTCTAATGTGTGTTATCTTTTAAATCAATTTGACTACAAGATTCAGTTTTCATTCATCACATGTGCCTCTTTTGTTAAGAAACGATAAGAAAGTAAAATTCTACTTTATGTTTAGAAGCTTAGCTCCCGTACATATTTTGATTCATGTTCTCCTTTTTTTTTTTATATTTAAGTACATTTCTTGGGACGGAGGGATGATAGGAATCAAATCCCATACCTCTAGGGGATGGAAGTATTTACCACTCGACCATTATCCATTTTTTCTCATGTTCTCCATGATTAAATTAATTATTTATATAATGAAATGAAAATAAATAGACTAATCAATTGTAATTGAAAACAGTCAATAAATTGATTAAGTTTGAAAGAATAGTCACATTTATATATCAAATAAACGAGAACCACATCATAGAAATCAAAATTATTGAGTGTCTAACAATATTTATGCTCTATGATATTATCATTAAGAGCATGCGACATCATAAATTTATTATTTCCACATAAATTTTTTATTATTGAGTGTCTTTGATATAACTAATTGTTATTCTAATTAATTTTTGTATCAAAAATTAGTTATGCAATATAGTAATGACAAATTTAATAAGCGAAAAATTATTAATTAGTACATTGAAATAAATTATATGAAGAACCTCAAATACGTCTTTTATGTTGTTTTCTTTCAAAAAAATCACTTTACATTCTAAAAATCCATTCAATGGAATATATCCAAAGTATAATCCATCATTCGAGCTTTACAAAGAAAAATATAGAATATATAATATAATAATCCAGAAGTGAGTCAAATAACCGTAAAACATAGGTTAAGCTATAGCATTTTTATAAAAATGGCATAACAAAAAAACCTCCTCACTTTTTAGTTATCATGTTCTATGCATGTGACATTTTCGAGCAAAATATAGGTCTCAATTTATTATGTTTTTGTTGTTGTTGTAAAATCAGAAAAAACATCATATATAAATTGATAGGCTATCTTTTTATTGTCTTAAGGATAAAAAAATTCATTTTATTCATTTTATCTTTGTCGGTGAGCATCTTTCAATGTAGCATAAAATTTACTGAAGACAATTCACAAAAGTATAATGCATGTATTTGAATGCTTAAAATGTTAAAAATAAATATCTTCATAAATTTAAATCTTCGACCTAATATTAAATCGGTTTTACCGGATGATGAATTTGATGTTGAAGAATGTCAATATATACATATGAGCATTTGATTAAAGGATTATTATTATTATCCATATATAGAATTTTATATATGAATGTTTAGAATTTTACTTTTGAACTCTAATAAGAGAATAAATTAATATAACTTTCCAAATCTTACTCAAATTATTGTTCTTTTTTGTCTCTTGATATTCCATCATAACTTTTTTATTTATTAATTGTATGTATGTATATTGTTATTCATAAATAGAATTTTATTTAACAAAATAAAATATAATATGAAAAAAATAAGAAAAAAGTTAAAAGTAAAGAAGATTAAAAAATGGAATGTCCGTCATAGTAAAATTTAGAAGAAAAATATGAAAAATGCTATTTAGATATTTGTTAATTTGAGATTACGATAAAATCTGGTTGCACTTGAAAAATATACATTTTAAAAATTAAATTGTTAAAGAGAGGACATGTTTTAAAATGCATAACTATGAAAATAACGTCTGGCCAAAATTTAAATTATTACTTTAATAATACATATATACGTACACTACAAAATGTGAGATCAATATCATAATTATTTTTATATATATATATAAATTAAAGTATAGTGCTTATATCTTCAAAGAGACTCAAGATTTAAAGGTGGCTAAAATCAATTACTTTTGTATTACTTTTGTTAATGAAATTAATATTTAAACTATAATGAACTATTTATTTTCAAAATCATGTTTATTTTTGAAATAAGAAGGAATATATTACTTTGATCCATAAATAAACTTTTTGATAATTGTTTTTGACTCAAATGTAATAATGTGGTATAGCCTAAAATTCAAATATCAAGTAAGTTTTATACTTATTGTGCATAACTTAATAAAATATTTTTAAGTAAAAGTTTAGCATATCAACATGTAGGTTATAAAATATGTACTTATGATATAAATGCCAAATTATTATTTTTTTAGTTTTTCTTAGCATATATATATATATATATACTTTTTAAATTTTCAGGTTTTGATTCTTGTTTCCATATTATATTACTTTTTTTTGTTAAGTTAGATTATTTCACTACCTAATTAATATAATACATATCATTTTACCTAAAATTATATAATTTATTACGGTGTATGTAAGTTTTAAGCAAAGCTAAGTATTATCATACATGTTAAAATGTACATATGTAAGTGATTTTTCTTCAATATTTCTTCTATCATTCTTACAATAGTATATATATACATATATACCATTTTAATCGTATTTTAGTTAAATCTATTTTAGTTTATTATATTAGTTTTTATTTTTTAAATCAAAATCTATTTATTGATGCAGTTTTTTCAACCAATACACCTCTATATAAGTAATAACTAAAAAACAAAACTACCATAAAATAGAAAGACTAAATAAGAAAAATTATTTCAATCTAAATTAAAATTCTGATATGTAAAATAGAATAAAATTTTTAAAAGTCATATTGACTTCTTATTTATAATTTAAAAATAAAATATTTTTCTACAATAAAATGACTTATTTTCTTTTTTTTTTTAATCCAAACTTGTTAGACATTTCATCCAATTAATTAAAAATTATTATACCAAGAAAAATAAAATTAAAGTTAAAAATATATTTTCCTGCTCTCTATACCTCCATATTAAAATATAATTTATAATTGTATTTTGTTAAGTTTGAGAACAAATATTTATCCTTTTAAGTATCTTTTATAGTTAATTTCATATTTTTATTTCGCCGATGATGCTTCTATGCTTCTATACTTATCATATTTACCGCTTATTTAACTAAAAGAATATACAATGATATATTATTAAAATTGATAAACAAATCTGAATTATAGGATTTGAAAGGTCAAATGGTACATCCATAAAAAAAAAATTGAGTGCATAAATAAATGTCAAAGAAAAATTAGTTCTCAATTTTCGATTTAGCCTCAAAATTCTTAGTATTAATCTGTTTTATATTCCTATTGTAATTTTTGATGTAAAATCATTTTTCTTTTATTTTTATTTATTTAGTTTTACAATATAGATATATATGCCAACCCTTAAAAAAGTAAAAAATTATAAATATACGATTTGTGGATAAAAATTAAACAAATATTACTCATCTCATCCACTTCACCTTGAGATTTAAAATATCATTTCATTAATGTCAAACACATAACTCTTAGCCAAGTTTATTTCATTTTTAAATTTTAAAGTATGTACTTATGATATATTTATTTTGCAAATTTAACTTTACATTGTCACAATGATCGAGTTTTTGTTTATCGAAAGAATACATGAATAAAATAAACTAATAATTGAATCTAAATCATGTTGAACCATATATCCGTTATTACGGAAAAACATCATAAAGATTAATGAATAGATATTAGATACAAAATAATATTTATTCAAAATTTTAGTAAAAATTTATATTTAACTTATATATCTTAAAAACTAATTATTTTTTATGGGAAAAGCATAAAATCCTTGAAATTTCAATAGTCGCGAATTTCCATGTTCCCATACCTAAAACATGTATCATTTACTCTAATCAAAAATAATATTATCTCACAATTTAGAGTGTGTGATAGATGATAAATTTATTATAGTATGGATATTCTCAACAAATAGTGAAGTTTAAAAAATGTATTTTGTCCTGCTATTTATTTTGAATAAAATAATATTACTTATTTTTTATTTATTTTTCTCTTCATTTTTTGTAAATTCATACTCTCTGTTCTTTTTTGATGTATTTAATTATTTAGAAAATTAAAGAAAGATATTATAAATGTGTATTTTACATAACACTCAACTTTAAATTGCTAAAATTCTCTCATATAAAGTCTTTTATATATGCTTATGACATATGGTTGGAAAGCTCTCGATATCTAGTATAATATAAAATAAATATTATCTAAAAATTTAAATTATTTTAAGAATTAAAATTGCAATAAATCATATAAGCAATGTTTGGAATATAATGAGACACTTGTCAATATTATTAAACAAATAAAATCAAAATGAATATGAAAAACTACTTAATTACCCTTAAAGTTAACTTTACCGTGAGGACATTTTTGGCAAATCAAAATTTTCAAGAAACCTTAAAATCTATTCATACTTTTATAATACGTATATAATATATAGATAGATATGATGATATTTGTAGTGTGATATTAGAGTATTCTAACTAAAGCATTAGGCTAATGACCGGCCAATCATATAATATATACACATAAATAGAAATAGTGAATTTTTTTGCATATATGTTAATATAATTGTATACTAACCTCTGAATTTCCATTTTCTTTTAAAATAAAGTATGCATTGTCGTTGTCTTGGTATGGTCAAAGAACAAACTCATCATAATCTAAAGCCCCTACGGTTGTAATTGTGTTTACAAGTGATAATTTTTATCATACTTCTTACTTACTTTTCTATCGCCTTGGTGCGTTAAGACTATTATTACATCAATATATATATATATATATATATATATATATATATAAATATAGATAATCCAAAATACATCACAAATTTAAGATCTATAATTCATAAAAACCGAATAAATATCAAGATGTATCTACAATCTTAAAAGATAATCCAAACACCATAAGAACTGAAAAATGTAACCCATTTGATACTCTATCTTGGAATGATTGCAATTTTAGTATCTAAAATATGCCATAATTTCATTTTAGTACCCCATTAAGGCCATAGCAATTTTAATACTCCATATTTTAGTCCTTAATCACTTTGGTACTCCAACTACTTTTTAATCACTTTTTGTTATATATGGAATAATGATTAAAATCAAAACACGCGTGTGTTACCAAAATTGACTAACATTAGATGAAATAGAGCGAAAGTGATTAAAAAGTAAACAATGAAGTACCAAATTGATATGGTCATAAGTGAGTTACTAAAAGTGAAAACATGGTATATTTTAGGTACTAAAATCGAAATTATCCCGTATAAAAACAATCAAATTTAATATCTTATTAATTTTTAAAAATAATTAATTTTTAAAACTAGCCCAAGTTGGAACCGAAAAATATTATTGCGGAGGATTTATTGATTTATCACTTTAAGTCGAGTATTGAGTAATTTTTTTTTCCGGCCTATATAGCGCATTCATTCATTACGAGAATGAAAGTAATGCTAATCTTGGACTCTCCTCGGTTACATATATCAATAAAGGTATCCAAAAGGTGTAAGAATTGGACACAAAATTGGTCCTCTAATTATAGGGTTATAGCAAAAATGTCCCGTAAAAATCACATTTTGCAAAATAGTCCTGTGGCTATAGAAAACTCTCGATTTGGTCTGCAAAATGCACAACTATATGAAAATCTCACTTTTGGAACTAATTTCACCGGATTTCATTCACGTGAGTGGCACATATAGTTCCCAACTTCCAGTGAAAGTAGGACCACATGAGATTTTCATTTAGTCACAGAAATTATTTTGCAAACCGTGCATTTTGCGGACCAAAATTCAAAAGTTTATATAGTTATAAGACGTTTTTGCAAAACGTGATTTTTACAGGACCTTAGAGAATAAACATTGTGAATACAAAGCAAATTGTTCACAGACTTAAATCTAGACAGAAAAGATTCCATATGCACGGGCGACTTAATGCTTAAGGTTCAAAGATGACAAAACTTTCCTCGAAGCTCAAAGTTCTTAAACAAACAAAAGGTTTTACAGGCAACATTTGCATGTGTACTGGCTTAGTGGTTAGACACAATATCTCATCTTCGAATGCAACCTTATTATAGCAACATAAAGCGGATTACCAAAAATGACGAATGAGTGAATAGTAATTCGATTTTCATCTGTTAGAGAACTTCGCGATATTGGGATAAGTAACAATGCCTTTGACACCAGAAGGGGTACATTAGGCTATTTCTAATTGTTCTATCTTTACTTGAAAATTTCAATAGATGCACGAACTAAACAACATTTTCTGGAGAGAACAGAAGAGAATATAAATATAGAGATACAAATAGATGAATCTAAATACACCATTATATTAGATACTTTGATGTTAAGACCTAGACCAATTCCTGCCATTATAACAAGATGGATGCTAGAAATCTATATACCTCACCTTTAAAGAGAAGTTTTGGTGTTCTGTGAAAGGTATTTAATTTGGAGGGTGTTTGGCTAAGCTTATTTAAAAGAATTTATAAGCTCTCCTACATCCGATAAGATGTTTTTTTGGAGAATATAAGATTTTAGATAATGGGGTATTAAAGATGTTAGTAATGATATTTTTGTAATCGAAACAGTCAAAACTAAAGGAAGTCGTTAAAAATAAGATCTTATTTTGGAAACAAGTTGGGATCTTTACTTTTCTAAACAGTTTATAAGGTGCTAACATCTTATTTTGGGAACTTATAAGATCATTTTAAAAATTAACAAACATTATAAGCTCAAACACCTTATAAGATTCTTTGGAAGAGCTTATAAGCTCAGGCAAAACACCCTCTTGGTGCATACTTGCAACAGTATGCTAATGAAACTATTAAAACATAACTAGCAAGAGATAAATCAGGAATAAGTGCAGCTTTTAGGAATGGGATTTATTTTTTAGATCTGGACAAGATTTCCCAAGGATCAACCTATTTTTTCAGCATTATAACATGTCCACGACGACTACACTTATCCTGGTGATTCATGGTGTAATTATCTACATTCCTAGTAATTTAGCAACAAACAACATCAAAAACATAATTCATGCATTACATGCACCTAAAGTTCAATTTAACTTTATATAACAAACCTTGTGTCCATATTGAAATCACAAGAAATAAAAAACATCTATAATTGTTCGATTGTAGTGTCCCAGTAATAAACCCAGGTTGCTGTATAAACAACTATGTTATCATCTTATTTATAGATAAAAGGTCAGGCTTAAACGATGTTCTCAATAAGCAGAGGATGTTTCTGCTTTTGATATGAACATTATTGTCTTCACCAGTTAAGAGAAAGTTATCACTTTTATGAGTCCATTTAGACAGAAAAGAATTTCGACGTTGTAATGCTGATTTCAATACATACTTGAGCAAGAATAATTCATACCAAACAAAGCATGTAAACAGCCAAAACCATGGTTCATATTATCATGTACAGATAATTTCTAACAACCAACCACAAAAAGAAGATAAGATTAAAATATTTATTCTTCACCTTGACTATGCTGTCCAATTTGTCACGCAAACTCTTGTATTCATGTTTTATACGAATCAATGCCTGGAAACACCTGCAAAATTGAAATCATAAGAAACAACCCTTCACGAGTTGGTGGAAATCAAAAGGTAGTATGCAATATTTTGACGCTAAGTCAATGGAGAAGCCAACACACGAAAGTGGTGTTAGCCGGATAAAAACTCAAAAATAATCATATAAACTCTAACTTATTGTTTTCCTTTTTATTTCTTAGTTATATTAGGCATGGAAAACAAAAAGGGGGGGAGGAGCATGAACCCCCTGCTCCGTCAGTAGCCAAGTCGCCAATACTGAAAGATTCACATTCCTATTCGATTTTAAAAACCTTAATGTAATGTCATCCACCAGATTAGAGTCAGAGAACAGATTCGATATCCCATAGTGAAGTTACTGAAAAACAAAAGAGCTCACAAACAAAGAATGTGTAATGCTTGATTTAACCAATTAACTTACGACGACTCACATAAACAGCATCTTAATATCAGATATATTGAGGATGCACGTATGCTATATTATCGAATTTCCCGATATTCGTATTAGCATATTTCAGCAGTGTACATAAAATATATGTCGAGAGGTTCCAAAGTATGACTCATAGGCAAACATATAAGGCCTTATGCTTCGGATGTATATCGGAACGAACAACAACAAATGCAGTAGCACTACACAAGGCAATTGCTTTTATTTTCTAACATGTTTATGATTTTCACATTTCTGAGCATTCTTTTTGTCTTCCGATCATCTGCCAGTGCTATTACATATTTTCCTTCTCTAACCGTCGTATTCCATATATTGATGGCATTTAATCAGATCTCTAAATTAAAAAATAATCAAATTCATTGGAATTTTCCTGAATTTCAGAGTAAATTCCAAAAAGAGGCTCATATATATTGATGGAGACTAATGAAGTATACAAATCTATTGGAAAATCTCCATGCTTGAGGGAAACCGTCTTACCCATCTTTGAACTTGTTATCGATAGCAAGACCTAAATGAGTACATGCTTCTCTGATTCGACAAGCACCAATGCTGTAAAGCAAAATAATACAAGTGCAAGAACGTAAGCCTTCAATAGGCAAAAATATGGGCTATATATACAAATGCTTTAAAGGACTAGTAAGGTGAACGCGTGCGTTGCACGTGAACCAAATAATTTTATTAATTTAACTCAAATTAAATCTATAAATTTGAATCAATTTTTATTATATTTTTGTATTTATAATAAATGTCATTCATGTATTTTGATCTTAAAAGAAAGTTTACAAAAACTATTGTCGAGTGAAATATGGTTAAGACATTTTGGACAAAAAAACATGATACTTAAATGATATTATCGCTCAACAAAATACAATGAATATTAAAAAAACAAGAGTAATCTATATAAAAATTTAAAAATATATATTCAAGACGAGTTTGAAATTAATGCATCTTGTTTATGTTTTGAGTGCCTACTTCTTCTTCATACTTAGCTTTGAGATTTTTTTACAATTTTTTTAATGCACTTTTAGCCCGGCATGATTGGTTGATGTATAGATGCATTTCTCTTTTACTCCATTTTCTAATGTGTGTTATCTTTTAAATCGAGTTGACTACAAGATTCGATTTTTCATTCATCACATGTGCCTCTTTTGTTAAGAACGATGAGAAAGTAAATTTCTATTTTATGTTTAGAAGATTAGCTCCGTACATATTTTGATTCATGTTCTCCTTTCTTTATATTTAAGTAAATATCTTGGGAGGAGGGATGATGGGAATCAAATCCCACACCTCTAGTTTAGGATGGAATTATTTACCACTCGACCATTATCCAATTTTTCTCAAGTTCTCCATGATTAAATCAATTATTTATATAACAAAAATGAAGATAAAATATATACACATCAATTGTAATTGAAAAATATCAATAAATTGATTCATTTGAAAGAATAGTCACATTTATATATCAAATAAACGATGAACCACATCATAGAAATCAAAATTATTGAGTGTCTAACAATATTTATGCTCTATTCTATTATCATTAAGAGCATGTACGACATCATAAATTTATTATTTCCACATAATTTTTATTATTAGAGTGTCTTTGATGTGACTAATTGTTATTCTAAATAATTTATTTTTATCAAAAATTAGTTATGTAATATAGTAATGACAAATTTAATAGCAAAAAAATTATTAATTAGTACATTGACATAAATTATATTAAGAACCTCAATTACGTCTTTTATGTTATTTTCTTTCAAAAATCACTTTACATTCTAAAAATCCATCCAATGGAGCATATCCAAAGTATAATCTATCATTCAAAGTTTTAAAACAAAATTATAGAATATAGAATATATAATCCAGGAAGTGTGTCAAATAACCGTAAAACATAGGTTAAGCTATAGAATTTTTATAAAAATGGCATAACAAAAAACCTCATCACTTTTTAGTTGTCATGTTCTATGCATATGACATTTTCGAGCAAAATATAGGTCTCAAATTATTTTTTTATTGTTGTAAAATCATAAAAAATATCATATATAAATTGATAGGCTATCTTTTTATTGTCTTAAGCATAAAAATTTCATTTTATCTTTGTCGGTGAGCATCTTTCAATGTAGCATAAAATTTACAATACAATTCACAAAAGTATAATGCATGTATTTGAATGCTTAAAATATTAAAAATAAATATCTTCATAAATTTAAATCTTCGACCTAATATTAAATCGGTTTTACCGGATGATGAATTTAATGTTGAAGAATGTCAATATGCACATTTGAGCATTTGATTAAAGGATTATTATTATCAATATATAGAATTTTATATGTGAATGTTTAGAATTTTACTTTTGAACTCTAAAGAAGGAATAAATATAACTTTTCAAATCTTACTCAAAATATTGTTCTTTTTGTCTCTTGATATTCCATCACATCTTTTCTATTTATTAATTGTATGTATGTATATTGTTATTCATACATAGAATTTTATTTAATAAAATATAATATAATATGAAAAAAATAAGAAAAAAGGTTAAAAGTAAAGATGATTAAAAAATGATATGTTCGTCATAGTAAAATTTAGAAGAAAAACATGAAAAATGCTATTCGATCTTTGTTACTTTAACATTTATGATAAAATTTGGTTGCACCTGAAAAATATATATTTTAAAAATTAAATTGTTAAAGAGAGTGACATGTTTTAAAATGCATAACTATGAAAATAACGTCGACCAAAATTTAAATTATTACTTTAATAATACATATATATGTACACTACAAAATGTGAGATCAAAATCTTAATTATTTTTTTATATATAAAAATTAAAGTATATTGCTTATATCTTCAAAGAGACTCAAGATTTAAAGGTGATTAAAATCAATTACTTTTGTTAATGAAATTAATATTTAAATTATAATGAACAATTTATTTTCAAAATCATGTTTATTTTTGAAATAAGAAGGAATATATTATTTTGATCCATAAATAAACTTTTGATAATTTTTTTCACTCAAATGTAATGTTGTGGTCGCGCCTAAAATTAAAATATCAAGTAAGTTTTATACTTATTGTGCATAACTTAATATAATATTTTTAAGTAAAATATTAGCATATCAACATGTAGATTATAAATTATGTACTTATGATATAAATGTCGATTATTATTTTTTAGTTTTTCTTGGCGCATATATATATATATATATATATATATATATATATATATATATATAGGATTGGATCAAACGAGACCACATAATTAGAGTGAGACAGTGTGGACTAATCCAATCCACAAATCTGTAATTTTAGATGGTTGAGATTTACCCAATTTAATAAATATTTTTGATTTATTTTAAATTTGAAAAGGGCAGATTGATCATTTTAGTTTTCACCCCCAATTATGTGGTCTCCCAAATCCCGTTCAATTCGCTCTTAATATTGAACCAAAACCCCCTCTCCACTTGTAGAGAGGATAATCAAATCACGCCGGATTCTCGTTCAATTCCATGGAATTTCTCAATTTCATTGACTTCCGATTGGGGAAAACGAGATAATGGGAAATTGACGGCGTGTCTTTGGTGAAGAGTATCTCACCCCGACGAGGCACGCCGGCGATGCGATCGTCATCGAGAACCGTTGGAGACGATGGAGAGTTGGAGGACGGCGTGCGTCCACGAGCAATTACGGGGATTCCATATCCTTCTTAAACAACAACAACAATCGAATCATTAATCCTAGATGTGGAGTAAAAAATAATAAAGAGGCTATTGACTTCTTTTCTGTTGATGGAGTGGTGTAGCCGTTGTTGTAGATGGAGGATTGAGGATCGTGAAGAAGACGATGCTCATATGGATGGATTACTTTGTACACTTATATGTTTTTTCGATGTATACTTAGATGTGTTTTGATGTATAAATAGTTAATTTTTGATGTATGTATTTATGTTGTTGTATACTTATTTTTTTTTTTGTATACTTATATGTGTTTTGTTGTACACTTATATGTGTTTTGTTGTATACTTATATTTTTGTTTGACAATTGTAATATGCAAGACAAATATGTTAACTATACAACATAATAGTGTTAAATTTACATTAAATATATGTCAAATATACAAGACAATAATGAGCGTGATTTTCTCTCTCTCTACAATTGATTTACTTAATCCATGGTCCTCACATGTTAATGAGCGTGATTCTCTCTCTCTCTCTCTCTATATATATATATAACATATTCCTTGATTCATTGTCCCCACATATTTTTGTTTGACCATTTTAATATGCAATAAAATTATGTTGAACATACATAAAATAGTGTTAAGTATACAACAAATATATGATAAGTGTACATCATACCGCTTTTTGCATGGCAAAGCACATGTGATTTTCTCTCTCAAATAGCAATTTTCTCTTTCCCCCGTGATTTTCTCTCTCCTAATAACTCGATTTCATATTTAGATGGTCCCCCACTTGGTTAATTTGACAATTATACCCTTATTTTGCCTTAATTAAATATTTAATGTAATTTAACCCCTATTTATCTTAGCTATTGATATAGATGAGGAGGTTGAGATGAGTCCACACTGTCTCACCATAATATGTGTCTCATTGAATCCTCCACCTATATATATATTGTGGACTCATCTCAACCCTCCTCATTTACATCAAAGGCTAGAAATAATTTGGGATAATAATACATTAACCATTTAATTAAATCCTAGAAAGGGTAAAATTATCAAAACAAACATGTGGGGACTATCCAAATATGAAAAAATCACGTGGGGAGAGAGAAAATTATGCATGTGCTTTCATCATGCGCAAAGATATGTTGTACATTTATCATATATTTGCTTTATACTTAACAATATTTTATTGTATGTTTAACATAATTTTATTGCATATTAAAATGGTCAAACAAAAATATTTGGGGACCGTGAACTAAGAAATCAGTTAGAGAGAGAGAGAGAGAGAGAGAGAGAGAGAGAGAGAGAGAGAGAGAGAGAGAGAGAGAGAGAGAGAGAGAGAAATCACGCCATTAACATGTGGGGACAATTAAGTAAATCGATTATAGAAAAGAGAGAAAAATCACGTTCATTATTGTCTTTTGTATATTTAACATATATTTACCGTATATTTAACATCAATTATCTTTGTATATTTAACATATTTGTACTTTGTATATTACAATTATCAAACAAAAATATAAGTATACAACGAAACACATATAAGTATATAGCAAAACACATATACATATACAACAAAAAACATAAGTATACAACAACATAAATACATACATAAACAATTAACTACTTATACACCAAAATACATATAAGTATACATCGAAAAACATATAAGTATACAATAATCCTCACCGCCTCCTCGTAGGCCCTCGTTTTCTCCACGTCAAAGATCGTTTTCTTCATCAATCCTCCAATCCTATCCTTTATTCTCAAACCCAAAAATATCTCTCGAACTTCAAGACTCGATCTCCTTCTTCAACCCGCATTGACTCAATGATCGCGACCGGGATCGCAAAATACCCGGCTAAATCCTCCACCATCCCCGAATCAAGCATATCGTCGACTCGTTTCACCAAATACTCGCTCGAAGACTGGGTGGTGAGACGTCGACCGAGATGAAACAAAGAGTGTATCTCATCTCTTTCGAAAACCAAGTCTAAATCGGAGTTTGACTCCCGAACATGTTAATCTCCGGAAGAATTTCTTAGCCAAGATGTGCATAGACGAATGGTCGAGTTCGATCCGCCGACGATGAATGGTATTTTCCGGGAGATGATTTGCGTGATGGCTAGCGAAGCGGAAGACCGAAATCAGGGTGAACTCGGGATGCGACTCGACGAGTCAAACTCGCCGAGTAGATGGTCGGGGATGTTTTTCCGTTACATAATGGGATTTTGTTGGTGGTGAAGTCGATCCGGGAGCAGCGATTACAAATGGGAATGAAATTGCTAATAATAAATTTACCATCTTACCCTTTATTGATTTAAAAATAAAAGGCCATTAAATTGAGTAACTCTCAACCATCTAAAATTTGAAATTTGTGGATAGGATTAGTCCACACTCTCACTCTAATTATGTGGTCTCATTTGATCCAATCTCTATATATATATACTTTTTAAATTTTCGTTTTTGATTCTTGTTTCCATATTATATTACATTTTTTTGTTAAGTTAGATTATTTCACTATCTAAATAATATAATACATATTTTTTACCTAAAATTATATAATTTATTAAGGGTGTATGTAAGTTTTAAGCAAAACTAAGTATTGTCATTCATGTTAAAATGTACATATGTAAGTGATTTGTCTTCAATATTTCTTCTACCATTCTTACAATAGTATATATATACATATATACTATTTTAACTGTATTTTGTTTAAATCTATTTTAATTTATTATATTAGTTTTTTTTTTAAAATCAAAGTCTATTTGTTGATGAAGTTTTTTTCAACCAATACACCTCTATATGAGTAATAAATAAAACAAACTACCATAAAATAGAAAGACTAAATAGGAACAATAATTTCAATCTAAATTAAAATTCCTAATATGTAAAATAGAATAAGATTATTAAAGTCATATTGACTTCTTATTTATAATTTAAAAATAAAATATTTTACTACAATAAAATAACTTATTTCTTTTTTAATCCAAACTTGTTAGACTTTTCATCCTATTAATTAAAAATTTATTATGCCAAGAAAAATAAAATTAAAATTAAAAATATATTTTCCTGCTCTCTATACCTCCATATTAAAATATAATTTATAATTACATATTTATCCTTTTAAGTATCTTTTATAGTTAATTTCATGTTTTTATTATCATATTTATGAGCTTATTTAACTAAAAGAATATACAATGATATATTATTAAAATTGATAAATGAATCTAAATTATAGGATTTGAAAGTTCAAATGGTGCATCCATAAAAAATAAATAAGTGAATAAATAAATGTTAAAGAAAAATTAGTTCTTAATTTTCAATTTAGCCTTAAAATTGTTAGTATTAACTGTTTTATATTATTAATGTAATTTTTGTTGTAAAATCATTTTTCTTTCATTTTTTATTTATTTAGTTTTACAATAGAGATATATATGCCAACCCTTAAAAAAGTAAAAAATTAATAAATATACAGTTGTGGATAAAAATTAAACAAATATTACTCATCTCATCCACTTCACTTTGAGATTTAAAATATCCTTTTATTAATTCCAAACATATAACTCTTAGCCAAGTTTATTTTATTTTTAAATTTTAGAGTATGTACTTATAATATATTTGTTTTGCAAATTTAACTTTACATTGTCACAATGATCGAGTTTTTTTTTTATCGAAAAAGTACATAAATAAAATAAACTAATAATTGAATCTAAATCATGTTGAACCGTATATCCATTATTATGGAAAAAAACATACATAAAGATTAATGAATAAATCTTAGAAACAAAATAACATTTATTCAAAATTTTAGTAAAAATTTATATTTAAATTATATATCTTAAAAACTAATTATTTTTTTATGGAAAAAGCATAAAATTCCTATAAATTTTCAATAGTCACGAATTTCCATCTTCTCATACCTAAAAATATATCATTTACTCCAACCAAAAATAATATTATCTCACAATTTAGAGTGTGTGATAGATGATAAATTTATTATAGTATGGATATTCTCAACCAATAGTGAAGTTTAAAAAATGTATTATATTTGTCCTCGCTATTTATTTTGAATAAAATAATATTAAATACTTTTTTATTTATTTTTCTCTTCATTTTGCTGTAAATTCATACTTTTTTTTTTTTTTGATGTATTTAATTATTTAGAAAATTAAAGAATGATATTATAAATGTGTATTTTACATAACACTCAACTTTAAATGGTTAAAATTCTCTCATATAAAGTCTTTTATATATGCTTATGACATATGGTTGGAAAGCTCTCGATATCTAGTATAATATAAAATAAATATTATCTAAAAATTTAAATTATTTCAAGAATTAAAATTAAACTAAATCATATAAGAAGGGTTTGGAATATAAAGAGACACTTGTCAATATTATTAAATAAATAAAATTATTGATTTATGAAAAACTACTTAATTACCCTTAAAGGTAACTTTACCATGAGGACATTTTTGGCAAGTCAAAATTTTCAAGAAACCTTAAAATCTATTCACACTTTTATAATAGGTATATGTATAGATATAGATATAGATAGATAAAAAAGAAGTGTGATAATTCGTTACCATGAAGAACTTCCTTTAAGCTTGATATATTGCAAATGCATTTCATTGTAGTCGACAACTGGTAGTTTCCTATTAATGAAGAAGAAAAAACAAATTTCGCACGATATCAAACTTCATCCTATATACGTAAATGAGAAAATGCGTGCAAACAATACCGTGAAATTTGTTTGAACATCAGCAAGAAAAAATTGAATCAGGTCAAGGAAAAATGACAGGCCAGCGTCGTCCTTCAAGATGGCACTGTCTGAAATTGTGATCAACCAATCCCTACAACCACATACAACAAATCAGTCATAGTCATCGTCTAACTAAAGCTCAAATATAATATCTTTTGCAAATGAAACCATAGCTACAAAAGTGCACGAAAGAGATAAACAGCATCTCCCATCTTAAATGTTTAGGCCTATAGCTTTTGCAACTTAATCTCACACAATAACAAATCTTCAATTGAGCTATATAATAATGTGGTAAAAAAAAATTGAGTATTTCTTCCTAATATTTAGAAATTGCTATCCTTTGATAGTTTGATTATCTCTGCTCACAGAAAAAGCAGACATACAAAAGCAATTTTGCCACTAATGAAATCATCAAAGGGATGTTCATAATATTTAGAAATTGTTATCCTTTGATTATCTGCTCACGACAAAACAATCTTGCCACTCATATTTTTTTTCAATTAATACTCAAACAATATAAATAATCAACTTAAAACTGAACTTCCCAATCTTATATAACTGATCACACCATTAATTTAATTAGTTATCAGAGAATTAATCAAGATTGAACTTCCCGAACTTATATCACTCACACATCTATATCACATTTATTAAACAAAAAAAAATCATTTTCTTCAATTGGAAACTATTATACTCGGTGCTATGCATAAATTCAAATCAACCCATCTTCAATTCCAAAAGAAAAATGGAGAATAATGTAGCCCAATAGCACAAAAAAAAACCAATGAATAAAAACACCGAAAGAATCACAAGAATTAAAACATAAAAAAAAACGAAATCAAGAAAATACATAAACGTAAAAAAAATTACTTCTTGTTCGATTTCTTGAATGCGATCAAGCAGCAATCGGTTGAGCGCTTCTGTGTCTATCTTCTTGTAATCCATACTTCAAAGAAAAAAAAAAAAACAGAGCTTTAAGTGAAAAATGAAATTGGCTTCTCTCTGCATGTCTGCATATGTTAGATAAATGTTTTTATCATGATTTTGATGATTATGTTCGATTTTGTTCAAATAGGTTTTTAAACCAAAACTATGTCCCTAAATGTTGTCTAAATACTTCCGATCAACTTAAAATGTTTTTACTATTTTTCGTAGTATTTCTTGAAGTTTATTTTCAATAAAACATTGGACAACACATTTGTTTCAGGCTCGACCGGCCGCCCCATACAGGGCAACCCGTACTGAGTTGAGCCGAGAAACAGAAAATGGGGCGTAAGAAAAACAGGCGGGCGGCCGGTCGACCGGGTGGGCGGCCGGTGCGGTCGGCCGATCGACCGGGGCGACACAATTGCACTGGAGTTGGATTTTTGTTCCGGAGCTTCTCTGTTTAAAATCTTCAAGAATCAATCACAGCTAAGGCGGCCGGCGCACCCCCTTCGACCGTCCCCCTGTGTAAAAATTCGTAGAATTCAATTTCAATCTTATCTCTGTGACAAATAACCCCATGTTTATCAAAAACTATCCGCTTGCGTTTTTGGACAACTTTTCCCTATTTTGTGGGATTGATTTCTAATGACTATATTGATCATTTTAAATGGTTTCTTTTGCAGAATCACTCCCCGAGGAGGAGCCAATGTCCGGAAATGAAAGCCAAGTCCTCTCCTATAAATAGAGGCTTCATTCAAGCAACAAGATAACACACAATATACAAGCAAAGAGCAATTGAGCAAACACTTTCATATATCTTGTTGTATTAGTCTAAGCACTTTCACTTGCACTTATTTGAGGTCTAGGCTTTCAATTCTTGATTACACTTGTACTCATATTGTATCAATCATTATTGAGTTGTAATCTTGATTTTGGTCATCATTCAACACAAGACATCCTTGTGAGTATTCTTGTGGTAAGAATACACTTGGTGATCTAGGTGATAGGTGTTTGAAGGTTGTGGTAATCTTCAAAGGTGTTGTAAGAGGGTTGTGGTAATCCTCAAGTGGTGAAAGAGGGTTGTGGTAATCCTCAAGGTGTTGTATTAATTTTTGGTAAATTAATAAAATCTTTTTCTTTTTAAAATCCATCCCTGAGATACGGGTGGTAGAGGATTAGGCCCTAGGTGGGTTGAACCTCTTTAAATCAACGAGTGTTGTTTATTTTCCGCATTTACATTCTTGTTATTTACTCGTTGTTTCAAAAAGAGGGTGATTTGCGAAAAATCGGCATAATCTATTCACCCCCTCTAGATTATTGTAGCCACTTGACTAACAAGTGGTATCGAGCCAAACTCTTTGGCTAGCTCGCTTCCGAGTAAAGAGGAAAGATCCATGGCTACAAATGATGCTCATCTCACCACCGGCGCCTCCACCAATAAGCCACCACTATTCGACGCCAACAACTACGCATTTTGGAAAGACCGTATGGAGTGCTTCCCTACAAGGGTGCGGGTTCGACATTTGGAATGTGGTCATTGAAGGAGTTGATCAACCAACAAAGAAATCGGAGGATGACACTTTGGCTCCTAAACCTTTCAAGGAGTTTGATGAAAACGACAAAAAGGCTTTCTCTCTAAACGGTAAGGCCTTAAATATTTTGTATTGTTCTCTTACCGCCACCGAGTACAATCGCATAAGAGGCATAAGGTCGGCACATGAGGTTTGGGAAAATTGGAGACAATCTATGAAGGGACTAAGAAAGTCAAGCAAGCAAGAAAGACCATGCTTGTTAAAGACTTCAAAACTTTAACATGTATGATAGCGAAAGCATCTCCAAGATGGTGGAAAGGCTTGACAATATTGTCAATCCTCTTGTGGCCCTCGCAAGGTCATCTCCTAAGAAGACAAGGTGACCAAGGTATTGAATGCACTTCCCGGCTCATGGTCCGAAAAAAAAAGCAACGGCAATCACGGAGGCACAAAATCTTGAGACACTCAAGTTTGATGAACTTATTGGAAATCTACTCATCTATGAAGTCTATCTCAAGGAGAGGAAAAATTCCAAACCATCCACAAATCAATCGGGTATGCAAATTATTTCTAAAGGTCTTGCTTCTTCTTCTAATAATGTATACTATGATAATGATGATGATGATGAGGAGACGGCCGCACTTGTTCGAAAATTTGCAAAATTTGTAAATAAAAATAAAGCAAGAAAACCAAGAGATAATGCTTGCTTTAAATGCGAAAAACCCGGGCACTTCATTGCCGATTGCCCAAAGCTCGATGAAGAGGAGCAAAAGAAAAAGGAAGCCTTTCACAAAAAAAAAAGAAGGCTCTAAATGCGGAAGTAAAAACATGGGATGAACTACTCGAAACAACCGATGAGGAAGGAGAAACCGAACACGGTCTCATGGCTATAGACGATGAAAACAATGAGGTGCACTCAAACTCTTCTACTTCCTCCATAGTTGATGACTTGCAATGTGATTTTGATGAATTGCAAATTGAGTTTCAAAATTTAATCGTTAAATACAAAAACTTGAAAAAGGAGCATAAGGAGATTAAAGTTGAAAAGGAAAAATTATTTACCTCTTATGAATCTCTAGACAAAGCTCATGCTCTTACTCTTACTAGAATTCATTCTCTTGAAACCGAAAAGGAATTGCTCACAAAAGATATTGAATGTTTGAAAAATGATATGCATCGTTTCAACATAAGTACGGATAAAGTTACAAAAATTTTAGATGCACAAAGAGGTGAGCATTCCAAATCGGGACTTGGTTATAAGCCATTTCAAAGTGTTTTTAGGAAAAATAACCAAGGTCCGACTTTTGTACGTCTAATAATTATAATACTCCTACTTGTTTTTATTGTGGCAAAGTTGGACATTATGCTAATAATTGCAAATTCGAAATAGCTCAAGACATGTTTGGAGACCCAAATGTCTCAAGACTAACCCCCATGGACCCCAAAATTATAGGGTACCTAAAAGAAATTCTTTTGTAGGTAATAGGGGCTATAACCACAATGGAAGATTCAAAATGGCTCGTGGACAACGGATGTTCACGCCATATGACCGGGAGGATGTTTGATACATGTTTTTATCTTAATTTTGATGATTTTATTTTGTCACCAAAACAATGCTTTTTAAAGGTTGTCCAAATACTCCTAAATGATTTAAAATGGTTTTAATATTTTCCTAGTATTTCCTCAAGTTTAATTCTCGATAATAATGGACAACACTTTTAATGATTTTATATCAATGGATTTTTCTCTCTAAACAAGGTTCCTAAATGTTGTCTAAATACTCTCGATTGGTTTAAAATGTTTCTACTATATTTTCGGAGTATTTCTTGGGTTTTATTTTCGACAAAAATTGGACAACATTTAAATCGTGGTCGACCGGTGCCCTCTATAGGGCAACCCGTGACGAAGATGTTTTTAGAAACAGAAAATGAGACGGAAGGAAAACAGCAGTGGTCGGCCGCTCGCATGCTTCGTCGGCCGACAAGTCGATCGGCTCCGACGGCAGCTTCAATCGGCCGATCACTGCAAGTTTCATGTTGAAACAGAACTTAACCTCTTCGTTTTTGTGCCTGGGGACCGGTTGAGGCAGTCGACCGGTGAAGCCTCGTCGACCGGCGCCTGTTGTAATTTTCAAAGTGTTCTCTTTTTCTCTTATCTCCGTCGACCAGGTCGCCGCCTGTATTATGACAAAAAAATATGACCGTTTGACAAAGAGACACATTTCCTTAAATTGTGGGATTGTTTTCTAACAGCTATATTCTTGATTTTAATTGTATTTTTCTCAGATTTTCAATCCCCAAGAGGAGCCTATGCTTGATCAATCATCTCCTATAAATAGAGGAAGTTTTGGAGCAACCAATACAACAATAGAGATACAACACAACAAGATACACTTCAAGCAAACACTTGGTCTTTCTTTGTTATTATTCTTGTTGTAAAATTGCCTAGCTTATCACTTTCACATCCTTGAGGTCTAGGCTATTCTTGATTACACTTTGCACTCAAATTGTATTATTCATCATTGAGTTGTAATCTTGATTTTTGGTTATCATTCAAACACAAGATATCCTTGTGAGTGTTCTTGTGGTAAGAGCACACTTGGATGATCTAGGTGATAGGTACAAGAGGATTGTGGTAATCTTCTTATTGAGGTGTTGAAGAATTTGGTATTCTTCAAGGTTGAAGATTGTGGTAATCTTCACAAGGTGCCGTTGAAGGAAGATTGTGGTAATCTTCAAAGGGAGATTGTGGTAATCTCCAAAGGTGGTGTTGAAGAAGAAGTGTGGTGCTCTTCAAGGTGTTGTAAGTTGAATTTGTATTAATTTTGGTAATTAATAAAATTCTTTTCTTTTCAAATCCATCCCTGGATATCTTTGGGGTGGTAGAGGATTAGGCCCTAGGTGGGTTGAACCTCTTTAAATCGACGTGTGTTGTTTATATTCCGCACCTTTATTATTGTATTTGAGCATTCGGTTTTAAAAAGAGGGCGAAATGGAAAAGATGGAGATAATCTATTCACCCCCTCTAGATTATCGTGGCAGCCGCTGACTTTCAAGTGGTATCGAGCCAAACTCTTTGGCAAGCTCATTTCACATCGCGAGTGAAGAGAAACGATCGACGGCTACGAACGAAGCTCATCTATCCCAAGCACCTCCACCACCAAGCCACCACTATTTGATTCCAAGAATTTTAATTTTTGGAAAGAAAGAATGGAATGCTATCTACAAGGTTGCGGGTTCGACATTTGGAACACCGTCATTAATGGAGAATCCATTCCGAAATAAAGATACACCATACACCTCAAAAGGCTTCAAAAAGCTCAATGATGAAGAAAAGAAAATCATCTCCTTAAACGGTAAGGCTTTAAATATTTTGTATTGTTCATTTACTAATTTAGAATATGAACATATTGTAGGAATAAAGTCGGCACATGAAGTATGGCAAAAATTAGAAGCCATCTATGGAGTATTTGCAAATGAAAGGAGTCAAACAAAAGCATCTACTTCTCAAGATCATACAAGCTCTAATCTAAGGAATAAGCCTCCTACAACTTCCAATTATGAAGAAGTTGAATATTGTTTTATGGGCATCAATGAAGAAAATGAGGTATGTCTTAAGCCCTCTACTTTTATGATATTGTTATTCAAAATGATTATAGTGATTTGCAAAATGATTTTGATGATCTTCAAGATGAATTCCAAAGCTTGATTGTTAAGTATAAAAATTTGAAAAAGGAATTCAATATTTTGAAAAATGATAAGGATAGTTTATTTACTTCCTATGAATCACTATCATGTGCTCACACCACCACTCTTGACAAGGTTAGAAACCTTGAAAAAGAAAATAGTACTCTTGTTGAGAATATTGATTGCATGAAAAAGGATTTATTAAAATCCAACTTGAGTACCAATAAAATGTCCAATATTGTTGATATTCATAATTGTGATAAAGGACTTGATCATAAGCCTAATGTTGTTAATCATATGAAAAAGGATCAAGTCACTATGCATATTGGTCATTATGCTCCTAGAATTATTACTTGTTTTTATTGTGGCAAAAAGGGTCATACGGCTAATTCTTGTCGGGCTAGAAATAGCTCTAAATATTGTTGGAGACCTAAAAGTCTCAAAGCTAATCTTAAAGGACCCAAACACATGAGGGTACCACAAAAAAATGTGCTATTAGGTACCCGGCAAAGCAAAAATCGGAGAAAATTCATGCCACCAAGAAAACATCAAATGAACGTTTCATTTGATCAAAAAAGGAGGAACTACTCTCAACAAAGCCAATTTCCAAGAAGAGCTTATAATCAAAAATGGGAAGAACACAATCCTTGGAAATGGCAAAGACATCATCAACAAGATGATTTTCAAAGAAGAAACCATCAACCATGGGAAGGTAACCAATCTTGGAAATGGAGAAGTCATCATCAACAAAGTGACTTCTCAATGGGAAGATATCATCAACAATGGGAAAGACACAACCCATGGAAACGGCGTAATTGGTAAACCGTATCTCCCCATTTGTATATGCATTTTATTTTTAAATCTATGCATACTTTTAATTGTGTCTTAATTGCAAAATGAATCTTCAAGTATTTATTTTTAATATAGGTCTCTTATATATTTATGAGTTTCAAATTTTTTAAAAGAGACCTTGCATGATTTTCTCAAACTCTTGAGCATTTTATTAGACTTATGTGGCCTATTACTTATGAAATCTTATAGCATAAGCTCTTTTGATATCTCATATTACTTGCCTACACTTGTATTTTCTATGCATATGTTGTCTAAGAATTGTGTAGGATACATATTTTATACTCATTGGCTATTACGTCATCAAGTTTCTTAAACCATCGAGGTATGTCTACTCGTATTTTTTCTTTAAACTCGATTTTATGCTTATGCACATATCTTTCAAGATATTTCATTTTGATCCCTTAAGTACCCCAAATTGATTTTGCAAATATTTTCTTTTTAAAAGGCACTACGTGTTTAGTCTCGATTTTATCATTTATATGTTCTCCCAAAACCCATATTTGTTGGATATAGTCCAAACTTATATTTTTGCAAAGTTTTAAAACTTTTGGGGTGAAAAATCGAATTTTGGAAAACATCGGGAGAAAGAAAAATCACCTGGGGCCAGTCAAGCGGGCGGCGGCCGCCGCACTCGACCTCGACCGTCGCCCCTACCTCGACCGGTCGCCCAGGCTAATTTTTGCGCTTTAAAACACTCTGTCTTGATTCGTAAACAGACTAAAAACATCCCCAAACCCTATAGCAAATTTTTTTCCCCTTTTCGTTAAAATCTTCAATTCTTCATCATTTTTCACGATTCTTGTTGCTAATCTTCTTATTTTCTCAAGAATCTTTCATATATGGCTCATCCAAGAAATTCCACCGATCAAAATCCCACTTCTAAGAGAAGAAAGGGGCGGAGAGGGTACTTGAGAAATCGGCGAGACGAAGCCGAACAAAGGGATATTCGAGCCGCTCAAAGAAATGTGGCTCAAGAAGGTGATGATGTTCAAAATCCCATTCTCTCTCGGGCCCAAATCACCGAGCTCCATGAACAATTTCGCTCGAAAATTGCCGTTGGGCGAAAGGTAAAAAATCTTTTGTTACTCAAGCTCCTAATTCCCGCAATGCTATTAATTTCATCAATAAGTATGCGGAATGGTACTATGAGGATTCGGGGATGAAAGGTAAATCTATTGCTCGGACTAAAATGTGTCGTTTTAGTTCATTTACAAATGAGTATCCTACTATAAGAGGATTTTTTGAGGAGCAAGGTTGGATGTATTTATGGGAGCATGCTTATGTGTTGTATGATGATGATATTATCCAACATTTTTATGCTAATATGTGGGTGCAATATGATAATGATAGAAAGCCGATTGCCGTTAATTCACTTATAAAGGGTCGTCATTTTAGATGGACTCCCAATGATATTTGCCGGCTTTTACATGTTAGAGAAGGTGGTTGGGATTATTTCTCTTGTGGGACTTGGAATGATGAAATGTTGGGGGTGTCGATGAAAGAAGTCAAGACGTGTTTTGGGAGTATGGCCTAAGTATTCTTTGTTGGCAATGACACTTGAGCATCGCATTTTATCGGTCATTGTCGCATATTGCATTTGTGGTAAGTCGGGAAAGATGCCTAGCAATATGGATTATTTTTTGACTTATAAGATTGCTAGGAGGGAACCACTTAACTTTGGTGCCATACTTATTCAATGTCTTATCGAGTCCATTACTCAAGGTAATAAGAAGTTGGTTATGGGAAATTGGATTTGTAAACTTCTTATTCAATCGGGACTACCTTCGTCGGAGTGTAACTCGGAGGTATTTCAAAACGACTTTGACATTGATAATATCTCCCAAATAGTCACGATGCGCAAGAATATGGACATCCGACCAACCAAAATGGCTAGAGGAAGAGGTCAAGAGTCCCCCGATCCTAATGACTTCTTTGATGACGCTGGGGCCGCAAGATTGGCGGAAGAGGGTGAACCGAGCAATCCGGAGGGTAATACCGGTGCTCAACCGCCTAGGAGGTATACTCAAGCCGAATTTGATGAGATGAGGACTTTTCATGAGACGAGATATGAGGCTTTGGAGCAAAAGACCTCAAAAATGCAAAAGTCTATCGGAAAATTGAAGAAATTCATCAAGGACTTTATTCCCGGATCTTGCTTCTCCTCGGATGAGGAATGATTACCCCACCCCTTTACTTTCTAGCACTTTCATTAATGTTGCTTTGTACTTTTATGAATTTTTGTAAAACTCATTTGTACTAATGATATTTGCTTGTTCTTCTTAAAGGGGTTAAAATTGCAAGTTGATAATGACTTGTGAATGATCATGACTTTGATGGAGTATTTGATGGTAAAAATACTCTTAAGCATTGTTTGATAATTGGTATGAAGTACTTGATGGTAAAAGTGCTTCTCTTATTGCTTTGTTCATTTTGCTTAGTTGGATATGTTGGAACATTTGATACATGTGTTGTTGAAAGCATGACTTATTACTTGTTGGATGCTCTAATTGTTGGCATTTGAAATGCCTTGATCATTCTTAGCTTATCTCAATTGGGTTGAACCCTTGAGAATCTACTTTGAGCTTCTTACTTGATGAACAAATTATTGCATATGGTGCATATGATTTTTTTTAGCTTTGAAATGAGGTTGATTGATGATATGAAAATTTTTGGCTTGAACCATTTACAAAGGTTATATACAACCTCTTCTATTTTTCACGCACACAAGGTGTTTGTTGAAATGTCGCAATGAAACTTTCAACTTCTACATGATTCTCTTGCTTCAAAATGTCTTAAAATTTTTGAAATCATGTTTTTAGCATACTAATGAGCTTATGGATCTTCTATGTTTCAATTCTCTCACTTTCCTTGGATGATTATGCTTTAAACTGCTCAAACGGTTTTTACCATCCTTTTGGCATGCTTTGATATTATTGTATGGTGTTTTTACCATCCTAACATTCTTTTGATGATTCCAAAGGGGAGAAAAACAGGATATTGGCTCATTAGCTCAAAGAAGCTAATAAAAGCTTGTCATAAAAGCTATAAGCTATGGCTCATAAAAGCCATAAGTTGTGATTTGTTCTTAGTCCAATTATTGCTTGATGGACTTATATTTGTTTAAATGTTGTTTTGTGACAGGGGGAGCTTATAAGCTCTTGAACAAATTGTAAAAGCTAAAGCTTTTAGCTTATGGATTATTGCTCTTACATTATTCTTGATGTGCTTGTTGATAGGGGGAGCTTGTGCTTATTATTGAAAAATATTTACTCCTACTTGGTTGCTTTAATATTCTTTGGAAATTTTGGTTGCTTCCAAACGGTCAAATGTTTTTACCGGAAAATCATTTCGAAAATTGCTCTCTTAGTTTGTGTAAAAATTGTTTTGGTTTGTAATCATCAAAAAGGGGGAGATTGTTTGATACATGTTTTTATCTTAATTTTGATGATTTTATTTTGTCACCAAAACAATGCTTTTTAAAGGTTGTCCAAATACTCCTAAATGATTTAAAATGGTTTTAATATTTTCCTGGAGTATTTCCTCAAGTTTAATTCGATAATAATGGACAACACTTTTAATGATTTTATATCAATGGATTTTTCTCTCCTAAACAAGGTTCCTAAATGTTGTCTAAATACTCTCGATTGGTTTAAAATAATTCTACTATATTTTCGGAGTATTTCTTGGGTTTTATTTTCGACAAAAATTGGACAACATTTCAGCCTCGTGGTCGACCGGTCGCCTATAGGGCAACCCGTGCACTGAAGATGTTTTTAGAAACAGAAAATGAGACGGAAGGAAAACAGGTGTCGGCCGTCGCACAGGCGTCGGCCGGTCCGGTCGGCCGGTCGCCCGCCAAATGGCGGCCGTACACTGCAAGTTTCATGTTGAAACAGAACTTAACCTCTTCGTTTTTGTGCCTGGGGGGACCGGTTGAGACAGGGTCGACCGGTGAAGCCTACGTCGACCGTCCCGCCTTGTAATTTTCAAAGTGTTCTCTTTTTCTCTTATCTCTCGTGCGACGGTCGCCCTGTATTGACAAAAAAATATGACCGTTTGACAAACACATTTCCTTAAATTGTGGGATTGTTTTCTAACAGCTATATTCTTGATTTTAATTGTATTTTTAAGAGATTTTCAATCCCCAAGAGGAGCCTATGCTTGATCAATCATCTCCTATAAATAGAGGAAGTTTTGGAGCAACCAATACAACAATAGAGATACAACACAACAAGATACACTTCAAGCAAACACTTGGTCTTTCTTTGTTATTATTCTTGTTGTAAAATTGCCTAGCTTATCACTTTCACATCCTTGAGGTCTAGGCTATTCTTGATTACACTTTGCACTCAAATTGTATTATTCATCATTGAGTTGTAATCTTGATTTTTGGTTATCATTCAAACACAAGATATCCTTGTGAGTGTTCTTGTGGTAAGAGCACACTTGGATGATCTAGGTGATAGGTACAAGAGGATTGTGGTAATCTTCTTATTGAGGTGTTGAAGAATTTGGTATTCTTCAAGGTTGAAGATTGTGGTAATCTTCACAAGGTGCCGTTGAAGGAAGATTGTGGTAATCTTCAAAGGGAGATTGTGGTAATCTCCAAAGGTGGTGTTGAAGAAGAGTGTGGTGCTCTTCAAGGTGTTGTAAGTTGAATTTGTATTAATTTTGGTAATTAATAAAATTCTTTTTCTTTTCAAATCCATCCCTGGATATCTTTGGGGTGGTAGAGGATTAGGCCCTAGGTGGGTTGAACCTCTTTAAATCGACGTGTGTTGTTTATATTCCGCACCTTTATTATTGTATTTGAGCATTCGGTTTTAAAAAGAGGGCGAAATGGAAAAGATGGAGATAATCTATTCACCCCCTCTAGATTATCGTAGCCGCTGACTTTCGAGGAGAGAACTTTTTACCAACATCAAACTCCAAGAAGAGGGTATGGTCATGTTCGCAATGGCAAAGGAAAGATTCTTGGAAATGGAGAAATTGGTAACTCTTCTTTCTCTCTTAGTAATGTTCTATTAGTTGAAGGGCTTAAGTTTAATTTGATAAGTGTTAGCCAACTTTGTGATTCAAAATATGATGTTTCCTTTAATAAAGAAAAATGCCTTATACTTAAAAATGGTGAAATTATTTGTGAAGCAAATAGAAAAGGCAATCTTTACAAAATTTGTATAAGTGATTTGGTTAGTCAAAATGTTTCTTGTTTAGTCGCCAATAATGATTTAACTAGTTTATGGCATAGGCGACTTGGACATGTTGGATACAAGAATTTGAAAAATATTTACAAAAACCAACATGTGAAAGGACTACCCAAATTGAATTTTGAAAATCTTGGCTTATGTGACACTTGTCAAAAGAACAAATTAGTTAAAAGTAGTTTTATGCCCAAAAATGAAATTTCCACAACCAAACCCCTACAAATGCTTCACCTTGATTTGTACGGGGACATTGGTACGGCTAATCTTAGTGGAAAACATTACACTTTTGTTATAGTCGATGATTTTTCGAGATATACTTGGGCTCTTTTTCTTACCAATAAAAACGATGCCGTTAATGAGTTTGTTAAGTTGTGTAGACTTATTGAGAATGAAAAAGAAGATATTATCAAGTCTATTCGAAGCGATCGAGGTGGAGAATTTGACGGTGAATTTAGAGTATTTTGTGAAACCAAAGGATATGCTCATAATTTCTCGGCTCCAAGGACACCTCAACAAAATGGAGTAGCCGAACAGAAAAATCGGACATTACAAGAAATGAGTCGGTCCATGCTCAATGAATTTTCACTTCCAAAGTATTTTTGGGCGGCCGTAAGTACCGCTTGCTATGTCATTAATCGAGTTTATATTCGTTCTAAAATGAATAAAACTCCATATGAGCTTTGGAAAGGTAGAACTCCAAATATTAGTTATTTCAAGATATTTGGTTGTAAATGCTTTATTTTGAATACCAAGGATCAATTGGACAAACTTGATCCTAAGGCCGATGAAGGGATATTTATGGGATATTCAACAAAACGCAAAGCGTATCGGGTTTACAATAAGACTAGTGGAGTTGTTGAAGAATCCATCCATGTTAAATTCAATGAAGCTTCGGGAGTTGAAAGAATTCCTAATGATGAAAGTGATCGGGAGGATATTATTGAACAAATTGTTCAAATTGATGATCAACCGTCTACATCAAATGATCAACCGTCCACTTCAAATGGTCCTCAAGAAGATAGAGGTGATATCTCGGATCTTCCCGTTGCATTGAAATTTAAGGAGATCACCCAAAAGATCTTATTATTGGTGATCCCCTTGACAAAGTGATGACTCGGAGAAAATTTGCCGAGAAAGCTCTTATTTCTCAAAAAGAGCCTAAAAATGCTAAAGAAGCTATTGAGGATGAGGATTGGTTTCTAGAGATGCAAGAGGAGTTGAATCAATTTGAAAGAAATGATGTATGAGAACTGGTACCTTGTCCTCCTTCTCAAACCATTATTGGCACAAAATGGGTTTTCCTAACAAACTTGATGATCAAGGCAACATTGTTCGAAATAAGGCAAGGTTAGTAGCTCAAGGGTATTGTCAAGAAGAAGATATTGACTATGATGAAACTTTTGCACCCGTAGCACGTTTAGAAGCTATTCGTATTTTGCTTGCCTATTCTTGTTTTAAAAATTTCAAACTTTACCAAATGGATGTTAAATCCGCCTTCTTAAATGGCATTATTCAAGAAGAAGTCTATGTAAAACAACCTCCGGGTTTGAAAATTTTTCTAGGCCTAATGATGTTTATAAACTTAAAAGGCCTTGTATGGTTTAAAACAAGCACCCCGTGCATGGTATGATAGACTTAGTTCTTTTCTTTTACAAAATGGTTTTATAAGAGGTAAAGTTGATACAACTCTATTTGTTTTTGAAAAAGGGCAAGATTGTTTACTTGTGCAAATATATGTTGATGATATTATCTTTGGTGCTACTAATGATTCCTTGTGCAAGAAATTTTCTAAGTTAATGCAAGGAGAATTCGAGATGAGTATGATGGGGAGCTTAACTTCTTTCTTGGACTTCAAATTAAGCAATGTCAAGAAGGTATTTATATTTCGCAATCAAAGTATACAAAAGAACTTTTGAAAAAGTTCGGCATTGAAGAAGGAAGAACCGTCTCTACTCTTATGGCAACAAATGTCAAAATTGACAAAGATGAGAAAGGCAAGTCCGTGGATGAATCAAAGTATCGAGGTATGATTGGTAGTTTACTTTATTTAACCGCTAGTAGACCGGACATTCTTCATGCCGTATGCCTATGTGCTCGTTTTCAAAGCAATCCCAAAGAATCTCACATGAGTGAAAGGATTTTTCGATATTTGAAAGGCACCATTCAATATGGTTTATTTTATCCAAAGAATGAAAATTTTTCTCTTAAAGGTTATAGTGATTCGACTATGGGAAATATTGATGATCGGAAAAGTACTTCCGGATCATGTCAATTTTTAGGCGATTGCCTAGTTTCTTGGTTTTCAAAGAAGCAAAACGTGTTTCTCTTTCAACTACTGAAGCCGAATATATTTCCGCCGCATTTTGTTGTACTCAACTTCTTTGAATGAAACAAACCTTAGCGGATTACAAATGCTCTTTTGAAAATGTACCTATCTTTTGTGATAATATATCTGCTATAAATATTGCTCAAAACCCGGTTCATCATAACCGTACTAAACATATTGAGATTCGACATCATTTTCTAAGGGATTGTGTTTCAAAACGTAAAATTGAGATATCCTTCGTACCATCTCAAGATCAATTAGCGGATATTTTCACAAAACCGCTATCTTCCGAGACTTTTTCATCAATACGAGCTCGGTTAGGCATAATGCATATTGAATGAAGCTTACGTTTGCATTTTGCACGTTTTTAAAACTTAGCGCGAAAAATCGGATTTTTGGTTGAAAATTCGGATTTTGGAAAAATCGACAAGACAAAGAGTGAAGGAGTTGAGGGCAACCGTCGCCCTCAACCTCGCCCCTAAGCTATATTTTGGCTTTTAAACGTTAATCTTGAAAGATTCTTCATTTTAACAAATTTTTGGCCATTTTTCGTCCCTTTTGCCAAATTCACTCAAATTTCATTCAAAAATGGATTTCATTCATATTTTACACAACATGGACATTATATAGCATGATCATCATCATTATGGCTCACTCTTTCCGATCAAATGGTAAGAATTTCGCTTCTTTTGCTCAAATGGGTTGAACACTTGAGTTTTCGAGTTTCTTGAAAATTTTTGATGTAATTTTCGTATGATCATGATGAGCTTGGTTGTTGTGTTGTTATGTATGATGATTGACTTGAATTGATGTTGAAAATTTTTGGCTTGAACCATTTACAAAGGTTATATACAACTCTTTTATTTTTAACGCACACAAGGTGTTCGATGATATGTCGCAATGAAAATTTCAACTTATACATGATTCTCTTGCTTTCAAAAGTTTTCTATACTTATTGAGATCATGTTTTGACAAACAAAACAAGCGTATGAACTCTTCATATTACATTTCTCCCATTTTCCTTGGATTATTACGCTTTAATTGCTCAATGGTTAATAAACCGTCCCTTTGGCGCACTTTGATATTATTGTATGGTGTTTTCACCATTCTAACATTCTTTTGATGATTCCAAAGGGGAGAAACATGGTATTGGCTCGTTAGCTCAAGAAAAGCTAATAAAAGCTCGCAATAAGTATTGTGGACTCTATACCTAGTCCATAGCTTGAATTTTGGACTCGGATGATAATGATTATAAGTTTTGTGACAGGGGGAGCTCCTTAGCTCATGATGCATTCTATATAAGCTTGTTATAGCTTGTGCTTCTTACTTATAATAATCGTTTGTTGATATGCTCATAAATAGGGGAGCTTTGTATGAAATACTTCTAACGGATAGTTTACTCGTAAAACCGAAAATTTTATTTGGATTTCAAATCGTCCTCAAGAAAATTGTTTTGGTTTGTAATCATCAAAAAGGGGAGTTTGTTAGATAAATGTTTTTATCATGATTTTGATGATTATGTTCGATTTTGTTCAAATAGGTTTTTAAACCAAAACTATGTCCCTAAATATTGTCTAAATACTTCCGATCAACTTAAAATGTTTTTACTATTTTTCGTAGTATTTCTTGAAGTTTATTTTCAATAAAACATTGGACAACACATTTGTTTCAGTCGACCGGTCGCCCTATAGGGCAACCCGCACTGAGTTGAGCCGAGAAACAAAATGGGACGTAAGAAAAACAAAGGCAGGCGACCGTCCGGTCGACGGTCGACGGCGGCGGCGATCGGTCCGGCCGACCGGCCGACCGGCGCGGGCGACCAGCACTGGAGTTGGATTTTTGTTCCGACTTCTCTTTTAAAAAATCTTCAAGGGCAACCAAATCCGACTAACGGCCGCACACTCCTTCGACCGGCCAAGTACTTCCCTGTAAAAAAATTCATAGAATTCAATTTCAATCTTATCTCTACGCGACCGGCGAACCCCATGTTTATCAAAGAAACTATCCGCTATGCGTTTTGCACAACTTTTCCCTATTTTGTGGGATTGATTTCTAAAGCTATATTGATCATTTTAAATGGTTTCTTTTGCAAAGAAATCACTCTCCAAGGAGGAGCCAATGTCTGGAAATGAAAGCCAAGTCCTCTCCTATAAATAGAGGCTTCATTCAAGCAACAAGATAACACACAATATACAAGCAAAGAGCAATTGAGCAAACACTTTCATATATCTTGTTGTATTAGCCTAAGCACTTTCACTTGCACTTATTTGAGGTCTAGGCTTTCAATTCTTGATTACACTTGTACTCATATTGTATCAATCATTATTGAGTTGTAATCTTGATTTTGGTCATCATTCAACACAAGACATCCTTGTGAGTATTCTTGTGGTAAGAATACACTTGGGTGATCTAGGTGATAGGTGTTTGAAGGTTGTGGTAATCTTCAAAGGTGTTGTAAGAGGGTTGTGGTAATCCTCAAGGTGGTGAAAGAGGGTTGTGGTAATCCTCAAGGTGTTGTATTAATTTTTGGTAAATTAATAAAATCTTTTTTTCTTTTTGAAATCCATCCGGAGATACTGGGGTGGTAGAGGATTAGGCCCTAGGTGGGTTGAACCTCTTTAAATCAACGAGTGTTGTTTATTTTCCGCATTTACATTCTTGTTATTTACTCGTTGTTTCGAAAAAGAGGGTGATTTGCGAAAAATTGGCATAATCTATTCACCCCCTTTAGATTATTGTAGCCACTTGGACTAACAAAGATATATAGACAAAAATATACACACACATACACTGATACACATGCATGAAATCTGCGTGATAAAAAAGGAGTTTTTTCTTCTCACGTTTCTGGTGAATGCTGTAGTGTCTTCGCCATTTTCTTGGCTCTGTTCAATTTGGGATGAAGCAGAACAAATATGATTTTCAAGGGTTTATATTTTAGAATTTTATTGTGGATATATATAATAGATTTGAACCTAGATTTTTTCGTTGGTTTATTAATATATATATATATATATATATATATATATATATATATATAGTGGGGAGGATATAATGAGACCACATATTATAGTGAGACAATGTGGACTCATCTCAACCCTCCATTATCTATATCAATGTCTAAGATAAATAGGGTTACAATTACATTAAATATTTAAGTAAAGCAAAATAAGGGTATAATTGTCAAATTAACCAAGTGGGGACCATCTAAATATGGAATCAGTTATTAGGAGAGAGAAAATCACATGGGAGAGAAAAATCGCGAATAAATCGCTACCGGAGAGAGAAAATCACGCATGTGCTCGCCACGCAAAGATGATGATGTACACTTATCATATATTTGTTGTATACTTAACACTATTTTATCAGTATGTTTAGCATAATTCTACTGCATATTAAAATGGTCAAACAAAAATATGTGGGGACCATGAATCAAGGAATCAGTTATATATAGAGAGAGAATTACGCTAATTAACATGTGGGGACCATGGATTAAGTAAATCAATTATAGAGAGAGAGAAAATCATGTTCATTATTGTACTGTATATTTAGCATATATTTGATGTATATTTAACACTATTTTGTTGTATGTTTAACATAATTTTGCTTTATATTACAATTGTCAAACAAAAATATAAGTATATAACAAAACACATATAAGTATACAACAAACCACATATAAGTATACAACAAAAAACATAAGTATACAACAACATAAATTCATACATAAAAAATTAACTACTTATACATCAAAACACATCTAAATATACATCAATAAATATATAAGTGTACAGTAATCCATCCATATCAGCATCGTCTTCTTCACCAATCCGCCATCTACAACAACAAATTACACCACTCCATCAACATAAAATACATACATAAAAAATTAACTGTCTGTACATCAAAACACTTCTAAGTGTACATCAAAAAACATATAAGTATACAACAATCCTCATTGCCTCCTAGCTCGTAGGCCCTCGTTTTCTCCACATCGCATCGTCTTTTTCATCAATCCTCCAATCCTCGTCATTTATTCTCAAACACCATCCATACAACGGCCTCGATCACGTCGCGGCTAAATTTCCCGTCCTTGACTTTCCCATCTCCCGCCACACCCGGTAGCGGCGAATCGCTCTCCGCTCGTTCTTCGATTCTTGATTTACTACTCTCTCAATTGAAAATTAACACCCCAAAATCAAGGAAAAGAAATCTCCAATCAAATATGTCGTTATTTATTTGGACTACAAAGTAAGTTAGACAAAAATACGCAAAAACAATCAAGGAGAAGGAGAATTTTTCCTTTTCTTATTTTTTTAATTTATCTAAAAAAGTTAATTAAATATTCGACAAAGGACCATAGAAAAATAACAACGAGAGCAAAAAAAAAGGACCAATAAGAACAAAGGAAAACGAAAAGCAATGAAGAAAATATTATAATGTACTGATTAAAAATCATGAAACCAAGGTCAAGTGAAGTGTCATCAATGGTGACAGTCTTAGCATGCCCACCTAAATGATCCTGTTTCTCATACAGACCATCGCGCCCCAGCTTCCGCCACCATATACGCCAATACCAGCCCACTTACGCCACCACCCACCACCGCCACTCTCATTTTCAACATATTTCTCTAAATTTATTTCAAAAATAAATTAAGAGAGAAGAGAGATGGAGAGTAGAATCTAGAGACATATCCAGCAAAATGAAGGTCGTGGATGGAAGGATTTCTCTGAGAAATACACTTGTGAAGAGAATGAAGTGGTTAATTATACAATTACATAATCGCCTTTTCGATTTAAAATAAATCAAAAATATTTATTAAATTGGTTAAATCTTAACCATCTAAAATTAAAGATTTATGGACAGATTAGTCCACACTATCTCACTCTAATTATGTGGTCTCATTTGATCCAATCCCTATATATATATATATATATATATATATATATATATATATGTAAATTTTGATAAATTTCGTTTAGGTATATCGATTAACACAAAATCTCTGTCGAACCGTCTAGCAGTCCCGACTGTTAGACGGATCGACCCACGATCCGATGGCATTTCCGTAATATTAGCAAAGGTGTTGTAGTAGTTTTCGGAGCACCAAGATAGCAGCGATCTTTAAAATGTATTAGTCGTCCTTCTAAAAAGTATTAGCAGATTCTTCCAAATGTATTAGTAGTTTCTGAAGAGTTTTTTAGTATTTCTCCTAAATATACTCCCGAAATGTATTAGCAATCCCTCAAAAATGTATTAGTAGTTTCTAAAAAGTATTAGTAGTTCCTCGAAATAAATTAAAATTTTCTCCCGAAATGTATTAATAGTCTTCCGAAAAGTATTAGTCGTCCTTCTAAAAAGTATTAGCGATTCTTTTGAAATGTATTAATAGTTTCCACACAATATAATTAAGTTTTTCTCCCGAAATGTATTAACAATCCTTTTGAAAAGTATTAGTCGTCCTTCTAAAAAGTATTAGTAGTTCCCTAAAGAGTTTTAGTATTTTTCATGAATATACTCCTGAAATGTATTAGTAGTCCATCGGAAAAGTATTAGTTGTTTCTAAAAAGTATTAGTAATTTTCTAGAGAGTATTTTAGTAGTGCTCTTAACGTATTACTTTTCTTATAAAATGTATTAGTATTTCTCCATAAAAGTATTAGGCGATACTAAGACCTGTATCATGTTCTCGGAAAGATCGAAAGTCCATCCGGTGATTTTTGGTCTAATGATGGCACATCAAAATCGAATTCGTGCTCATCATATGTAGGGCCCTTATCAAACCCATGATCATTGATATATGAATCAAATTTGTCAAAAACTACAAAGAAATGCATTGATTCATGGGAGCTTGTCCGGGGCTTCTCCATGAATGCTTGTGATGACTTGTGGTTACCAGTACCCATGGTAATTAAGTTAAAGCCATCAATGGTCATTGGTGAAGATTGAGGGAAAAAAAAAGAGAGATTTCTCCCGAACGTTATGGCTCGGTTTGTAATTTCATTCAATTTATGCCTGATTATTTTGTTGTGCAAATATTGCTTTGGAGTCTTCGCATCTTTTTTTTTTATTTTTTTTTGCGGATCCTGGTCAGTCTCTGCGAGATGGGTAGGATATTTAGACCCGTCTAACGAATCTAGATCCGTTAGACGGTCCGACAGAGAGACTAGCTCTAAAGTTAATTATGTTATGTCTATCTTAATAACGAATTATTTATACAATTTTTTTTGGTAATCTAGAAATATTTACAATATTTTCTAGTTTACCAATAGTCTAAAAAGTAAAGTTGTTGTATTTGCATTTCTTAATAATTGATTAATTTCTAAATTTTCATTTTATTTTCTCAATTTTGTTATTGGCAACATTGATCGTATTTAACCAAAAACAATTATTGTAAAGGTTTAGAGATAAAAATGAATGCTCTTATTATAACGTAATTAACAAAATATTTTCAGTAAATGATAAATTTGTGAAAAATTCAATGAATTTTATTTGGATACTCCTTAATGTAGTGATAAATCCTGATAATTTTATCTTATAAGTTTCGTTAATATAATAGTAAAATAAAGAAATTTTTAAACCTTTTTTAAAAAAATCTGAACTTAATCTATTGATTGATTGATTGAGCTTATCAGTTCACTATATTATCATGTTTTTATCATATAAAAAAATTGAATATATAGTTATAAAATTAAAATAATGAATATATAATATAGAATTACTCACGTTGCCATGTTATTTTGCTTTGTTTTAGACATGCTTCGCAGCTTTGATGCTTATTAGTTTTTCCTATTCTTCATAAGTGCATAAATTATTTTTTAATATTTAAAGTTTTACTTCAGCATTTAAATTAAAGTCCTGCTTAAAATAGGCAATAAACTGATCACTCATAATTCATAGGACAATTTATAAAACATTTTAAAATAATGGGCACAAAATTGTCAATGTTGAAATTCCTAGTTATTTAGCATGAAATGACTCTATTTATAAAATTTTAGTATCAAATACTTTCTCTATTAATGCGTTACACCACAAATTACAATATGTGTAGGAGTCTAGAGTTTATAAAAGGTAATTTTGTCTTGGAAAATAATAACAATGTTTTTGTATTGACAATTATCAAGTAAAAATATATAAAAAAGTACTTAAAAAAACTACTAAATATCCGATTGGCATGTTTTTGCATGTATTTTGGGCTTAATCTTGGCTAGAATGTGTTGATATGCATGCATTACATGAGTAAATAGGGCTTTATTTCTCGTTTTGTGGAAAAGAATTACGCTTTGCTCGTTTTGTAGGAACTTATGGATAATTATAGCATTTTGGCAACAATTCGAGCATTGCTATAAGTAACCGCCAATACTTGATGTGATGGACGAAATTTGGAGTCGAATCGAGAAGAAGTCGACGAACCGAAAAAGGGAAGAAAATGGCCAAGTGCTAGTCTTCTTTCAGTGAGCACGGGCGGGCGTGCTCCTAGCACACCCGTGCTCAACCCAAAATCAAGGCTCAATGTTCGGCTACAAAGACGAGTTGGTCGTGCCATACAACATGGCCCGTGCTCCCTGTAGAGGTTTGGACAATTTTTGCCATACAGGGGACACGCTGATTTTTACCCTAGAAAGAGAGAAAAGAGCAATTTTCCACCGGAGAATTAGAGAGATCGATCAAGACCGCAACCACACCTTCGAGGATTGAAGATAGATCGAGAGATCGTCATCATCCCCGAGTTCATTCATTCCATAGTATCATTATTTTCAATTAGTTAGACATGAACATTAATAATTTGTCTATGTATTATTTCTTTTCTATGTTTGGCTAAACACTTTGTGATTTCGGGTTTGGGAGTAGGTTAATGGATACTTTTATTTGATGTTTAATTGCAATCGAAGTTAATGTTTTCCAAACCTATTCAAGTACTTTGCTTTAATTCTTGTTTTATGAAAAAGCTATTGTTTTAACTTGTTTGATGTATTGATTCATAATTCTAACCGATGAGTTTCAATACTAGATCTATGAGTACTTGACATGAATATCTTGCATGATTGAGAAGTCTCAGAATATTCGTGAGGCTTTATAATCTTTTGATCTTTTGGGATTTGGATATCTCATGTCGAGTAGAGATGCTTTAGCATAGATATTCCAATCAACGCTTTTACATGCATCTCGAGAGAGAGGGTAATTTACTTTTGTGATTGGTCTATAGGGAAGAATACGTTTAACTTTGGTTTGATTAATCGATAATAAAAGAGGATATTAATCGAACCGCAACCAGAATCCATTCATTCATACTTGATCTTTTAATCCACTCTTTGCCTTGTTATTCTAGGATAATTTCGCTTTAGTGTTAATAAAACCAATCCATCTCAAATTGATAGTCTAGATAAAAATAAGGCTATTATAATCCAATAATTAGTACATTAATTTATTAGTCCTCAGGATTCGACCTTGCTAACCCTATTCTATAAACCGCACCGTACACTTGCGGTGAAGCTAAAAAAATAAGGCGAACAAGTTTTTGGCGCCGTTCTTGGACTAATTAAATTTTTAGTGTTAATATTGCTATAGAGAGAATTATTTTTAATTTAGACATTTTTTTTTTCTTTTTATTTTGTTATTTAATTTTACTTCTACTTTTGTGTTTGACTTGTTTTCTTAGTTGGTTCAGGTAGTGCATGAACACTCGCTCAAGCAAGGACAATTAGCACCGCTTCATACCGGAGATTGAGGCTTTTGCTAGGCGAATTAGTGCGGCTACTAAACGGGCGGAAAGACAAAAAAAACAAGCTATGGCAGGCGTAGAAGATAACAACAGAGGCAATAACGGGTCGATAATGGAGGTAACAACAGGGCCAACAGGGTCAATGTCGAGTTACCAATACCGAGGTTCTAGCGGTTCCGGTCCAATTAAAGAAGCGATTCGCGATTACTTTCTCCCACGCACCAATTGCAACTATGGTGGAATTGCCAATGTCCCAATCAATGCGAATAACTTTGAGTCAAGCCAACACCGATCTCGATGGTGCAAAAAAATCGGTTTGGGGTTTCCCGTCCGAGGATCCCAACTCTAATCTCGCGAATTTCATACAGATTTGTAATACCATCAAGATGAATGGGGTGACGACGATGTTATACGTCTTCGCCTATTCCATTTCTCTTTAAGGGATAAGACTAGAATCGGCTAGGCACCCTAACTCGGTGAGTGTGAACAATCGGGATGAGCCGAGTCGAGGTTTTTGTTTAAATACTTCCCACCAAGCAAGACACTACAACTCAAAAGTGAGATCACTCGATTCGAGCAGTTTGACTCGAGCCTTTGTATGAGGCCCGGGAGAGATTCCGGGATTTGTTGAGGAGGTGCCCGCAGAAAAGCTCTTTGATTCCTTCGTTCTGTGTTATTTGATGTATTTTCTATGTAGAGAGTGATGTTGGATGATCAACAACTCGCTTCTTTTACAATAGGTTGATGGGGCGACTAGATCGTTTGTGGATGCTTTGGGGGCGCTCTACTTGCAAGGTTTCGGAGGATGCATTCAACTTGTTGGAGGAGATGGCCATGAATAGCTATCGCGGCCCTCCGAGAGGACTAATGTGAAAAGGGTAGCCGGAGTTTCGATTCGGACCCAATTAAAGAGTTGATGACCGGATGGTCGTATTGACAAACCAATTGAGTGCCTTGACAAAGGCAAATGAGGGAAGCGCGGGTGCAAGTAATGGGGGAGTTCCTCTAGATCAGATAGAGGAAGCAAATTATGTTAATTGGAATTTCAACAATTTCCGGAATAATCAAGCTCCTACCCATTACCATCCGGGTTTGAGGAACCATGAGAACTTCTCCTACGCAAACACGAAGAACATGATGCAACCACCACCAGGGTTTAATGTGACAAACGGTGTCATTACTGCAGAGCCTAAGCCAACTATGGAGGATATTTTCACCTCGTTTATGAGTGAGACGAGGAACATATTCAATAAGGATGAGGCGAAGATGGATAAAATCGAAAACCATGTCACTCAATTGTCCAACACTATGGGGCCCAAATGAAAAATCTTGAAACCCAAATTGGCCAATTAGCTACAATTATTGGTGGGCAGCATCAGAAAGGCCAATTCCGAGCAACACTGAGGTTAATCCAAAGGAGCAGTGTAAATCCATTCATCCGAGGAGTGGAATGGAATACGAGGGGCCGAAAATACCCGTAATCTATCGATCAATCGCAGGGCGTCACGGCCCGTGCGCCCGTAGGGGCTGCGATCGTCATGTCGGAGATGCGGAAATCAAGCAAATGGCGATGTTGAGGCCGAGGAAGGAGTTGAGGATCATCTTGTTTGAACAAAAAGGGGCCGAGAAGCTTAAATCTTCATCTAACCCCGATATTTCTAAACTTAATGTTCCCCTTCATTTTCCCCAACATTTTCAAAAGAAAAAGTTAGATGCGCAATTTGCTAAGTTTTTGGATATATTTTAAGAAAATGTATATTAACATTCCTTTGCGGACACATTGGAGTAGATGCCCAATTACGCTAAATTTCGAAGGATGTTATGTCAAAGAAGAGAAAGATGATCGGTTTCGAGACAAATCAATCTGGCTGAAGAATGCAAGATGATAATCGGAGGAAACTACCACATAAATTAAAAGATCCAGGAGTTTCACTATCCCGTGTGCTATTGGTGATATTTTCTTTAAGAAAGCACTATGTGATTTAGGAGCGAGTATTAACTCGATGCTCTTGTCCATTTTCGTGCAACTTAGATTGGGAGAGAGTGAAGCCATCTACGGTCACCTTACAACTCGCGGACCGATCACTCACGTATCCAAAGGGAATCATCGAGGATGTTCTTGTCAAAGTAGATAAATTCATATTCCCGTGGATATTTTGGTGTTGGATATGGAGGAGGACAAAGACGTCCCTTTGATACTTGGGCGTCCATTCCTAGCTACGGAGAAAGCCTTAATAGATGTGCAAAAGGGAGATCTCACAATACGAGTTAATGATGAGCATGTTTTATTTACTATCTATAAGGCACTTCAATTTCATGATAGTGTTGAAAATTGTAATTTCATAGACGTAATTGAATCTTGCATTGATGAGTGTGTTGATCATACATTGTTTAGGGATAATTTAGAGTTTGGTTTGACACATTCGTGTTCAACATCAAACATGATGATTGATTATGATAACCATGACTTGTATGATTGCGTTTGTGCTTTAGATAACATGCAGAGCTACCGAGAAGCGCAAGAGGTGCACACACGCAGAAAAACGTGCGGGTGTCCATTCTACTGGGCGCACGACCCGTGCTTCAGCACACCCAGGTCGTGCGCATAGCCAAGGAAAAGCTAGAAAATCCGACGAGAGCATGGCCCGTGCCTCTAAGCACGGGCAGTCCGTGCCTAAGGTCGAGAGAAAAGACGAGATACCCGAAGAGAGCACGACCCGTGCCCCGAGCACGGCAGCCCGCATCCATCCGAGGAGGCCACTTTGAACCCCGAACTCAAACCCTTGCCCGAGCATCTCAAATATGCATTCCTTGGAGCGAATAACACGAATCCGATAATCGTATAATCTCTTTTAACTTGAGTTCAACTTGATAAATTGCTTAGGGTGTTAAACAAAACATAAGTCGCTGATAGGTTGGTCAATCTCTCGATTTAAAAGGCGTAAGTCCATCAATTGTAATGCATAAGATTAGAATGGAAGATGTCTATAAACCTTCGGTGCAAAATCAAAGAATATTAAACCCTATAATGCAAGAAGTCGTTAGAAAAGAGGTTTTAAAATGGTTAGATGCTAAGGAATTATATATGCTATTTCTGATAGTTCTTGGGTAAGTCCGGTGCAAGTGGTACCGAAGAAAGGGGGGATGACTGTAGTTAGAAACGAAAGTGATGAGCTTATTGCAAATAGAGTAGTTACTGGGTGGCGTATTTGCATAGATTATAGGAAGTTAAATGATGCTACTCGCAAAGATCACTTTCCCCTTCCCTTTATTGATATGATGCTAGATCGCTTGGCGGGATACGATTACTATTGTTTTCTCGATGGTTATTCCGGGTATAACCAGATCATGATTGCCCCGGAAGACCAAGAGAAGACGACATTTACATGCCCCTATGGTACATTTGCATTTCGCAGAATGCCATTCGGACTATGTAACGCGCCCACAACTTTTCAAATGCATGATGACTATCTTTCACGATTTCATTGAGAAAATAATGGAGGCTTTTATGGATGATTTTTCCGTGTTTGGAGACTCATTTGATCATTGCTTGGATAATCTTTCTCTAGTTTTGCGAGGTGCGAGGAGACTAACCTTGTTTTAAATTGGGAAAAGTGTCATTTCATGGTGCGTGATGGCATTGTATTAGGCCACCGAGTCTCTTCTGCAGATTTGGAAGTTGATAGAGCGAAGGTCGTTGCAATTGAGAAACTCCCACCTCCAATTGGGGCACACCGGATTCTACGAGAAGGTTTATCCGACTTTTCTAAAATCACTAAACCTTTAAGTCGATTATTAGAAAAAGATACTGCTTTCAATTTTTCCAATGATTGTTTGCGTGCTTTTGAGATTCTCAAGAAGGCTTTGGTGACAAAGACCAATTCTAGTAGTCCCGGATTGAGTCACTCTTCGTGCTAATGTACGATGCCAGCGACTTTGCGATTGGGGCTGTTTTGGTCGAAAAGAGACAAGTTGTTCGAGCCATCTATTATGCGAGCCAGAACTTTAGACAACGCCCAACAAAACTACACCACCACTGAGAAGGAAATGCTGGCAATTGTGTTTGCATTCGATAAGTTCCGATCTTACTTGATTGGAACTAAGACGATAGTCCACACCGACCACGCGGCGATCAAGTATCTATTCGACAAGAAGGATGCCAAACCGAGACTGATTCGGTGGATCCTTTTGTTGCAAGAGTTCGATGTGGAAATTCGGGATAGAAAGGGTTGCGAGAATGTAGTAGCCGATCACTTGTCCGTTGGAATATAAGAAAGAGGAGAAAGAAGCCACAGAGGCACTTAAGGAGGAGTTCCCGATGAGCAACTTCGATGTTACAGGCTAAATTCCCATGGTATGGATTTTGTTAATTATTTGGTTGCGGGTCTTGCCTCCGATTTATCATCCTATCAAAAGAAGAAATTCCTCCATGATGTCAAGTTCTACATGTGGGGCGACCCCTTGCTCTTTAAGAGGTGCGCATACATCATCATTCGACGATGTGTGCCTCAAGAAGAGTGGGAGGGAGTTCTACAACAAATGCCATTCGTCACCTTCTGGGGGACACTTCCGTCCGACCCGTGCGATAGCAAAGGTATTGCAAAGTAGTTTATACTTGCCTCACGTTATCTAATGATTGCTATCTATATGTGCATCAGTGTGATAGGTGCCAATGGATGGGGAACATCTCGAGACGACATGAGATGCCCATGACCAATGTGATGGAGGTCGAGCTCTTTGATGTGTGGGGATCAATTTTATGGGCCCCTTCCCATCTTCGTTGGGTTATCGACATTCTACTTGCAAAGTGGAGTATGTATCTCGATGGGTTGAGGCGATTCCGGCACAAACCAATGATGCGCGAGTAGTGCTCAAATTCCTAAAGAAAAATATATTCACTCGGTTTGGAACCCCGAGAGCTTTGATTAGCGATGGGGGTCACACTTTGCGAATAAATTGATGAGCACTTTACTTGCGAAGTGCGGGTCAAGCATAAGGTGGCATTAGCATATCATCCGCAAGCAAACAGTAAAGCGAGGTAGCCAATCATGAGATTAAGCAAATCTTGGAGACAAAAATATAAATCGCAAGGATTGGGCCATGAATTAGATGATGCGTTGTGGGCATATCGGGTCAGCGACAAGACACCATTGGGCACATCACCATATCGCTTAGTATTCGGGAAATCATGTCACTTGCCCGTAGAATTGGAGCATAAGGCGTTTTGGGCTGTGAAGAAGTTAAATTTTCACTTCAAGCAACAAAGTGCGAAGAGGCTCTTGCACTTAAATGAGATGGATGAGTTCCGGGATGAAGCTTATGAAAATTCCCGGATTTACAAGGAGCGAACCAAAAGATGGCACGATCGAATGATAAAGAAGAGAGATTTTTTATCGGGTGAACAAGTCCTTTTGTTTAACTCGCGTCTTAAACTCTTTCCAGAAAGCTTAAGTCTAGATGGTAGAGGCCGTTTGTGATAAAAAAGGTGTTAAATCCTCCGGGAATAGTGGAGTTGTTGAGCCGAGATGGGGAGACGTTCATGGTAAATGGCCGGAGGATCAAGCATTACCTTAATAGAGACCAAAACGAAGAGGTGACACGCCTCACTTTGCTAGAGCCGTGATCGAGTAAACAGCGTCAAGCTATAGACGTTAAATTTAGCGCTTGTTGGGAGGCAACCCAACAATTTTGCTGTTTTATTTCTTCCCATGTTTTCTTAGCTTGTTTTCCTTTTCTAAGTTAGGATTTATTTGCTTTCTTAAGTTAGGAATTTTTGGTTTTCCCATAAAAAAAAATTCGAGCTAAAGCACGGTGCCAAAGACGGCAGGCGGCGTGCGCCATGCGCACGGCCGTGCGGGCACTAGCCCAAAGAATGAAATCTACGGCACCCGCACGGGCAGCCCGCGTGTGCGAGCGCACGGCCCGTGCGGTGCCTAGGTTTTTGGGGTTGAATGTTCGACCCCTAGCACGAGCCGCACGTGCCCATAGAGCATGGCTCGTGCTCCCGTCTCCCTGGGACAGACTTAAGACGGGCGAGGCCATTCTTTTCACAAAATTTCTTCCTCTCTCGCACTGACGTACACAAAAAATCGGAGCCCTCTCCAAAATTTCGAAAACTCCCCTAGAATTCACGTACATACTCATCTCCCACACTCCTCACCCATAAATTACACCTTTTAACTTGCTTTGAAGTAAGGATTTGGGGTAGAAGGGCACCTAGATTCAACTTTCAAATTTTTTCGAATTCTCGGGATTCAAGGTATGAATTGCACTTTTTATTTCGAATTTCTTGAGGATTATGGATTAGAGATTTTATATGGTGCATGTTTGATGATTTTGCCATGAATTGGATTGTTTTTCTCTATTGGGCATTTTATCGAACACCTTGTGGGTGATTGAATTAGGATGTTTTTGATTGATTGCTTGATGAATTGTACATGAGCTTGATTGTTTAGGGTGTTAGTGACTAGGATTCTCTGCAATTACATTGATAGTTGGGTTTGGAAGCTTAATTGTGGATTAAATTGTAGAGATGAGACACTATGCCTTATATGGATTGTTGTATGTAATTCATCATTTTCTTTTACTTGCACGTTTGATTCTCACAATTGTTTTGCAAGGTACTCATTCGAACAAATGGTGAACCAAGGAACCGACCAAACAGAGGTCGACGAGGATGGGGGCCACCGCCGCACGTGCGCCACCACACCCGCACAACCCCGAGGCTTATGGGCTCACTATAACAGAGAACGAGATATTGGGCAGTGGAACCGGTTGATCACTCGTTCTTTCACGTCCACACGCTATGCCGACGATGAGTGTACCCGAGCTCTCGGGATACATGAGGAGGTTTGGCACATGTTTGAATGAGTGGGATGGATCGCCTTCATGGAAGGGCGGTGGCCGACATTCAAGACACTCGCGCTTGAGTTCCCGAGCACCGTGGAGGTTACGGAGACGCGACTAAGAAATGAGCCTCGAAAATCCAGTTTAGATTGGGCAACGTGATGGAGGCCATTATTATCGCCGAACTTAACCAGATTTCGGGTACCATCGATGCCCCGTCTCGGACCCGCAAATTATAGCTCGCATGAATTCTCGCGCGATTGTTGACCAAACCCCGTAAATTGATCTCGATGCAATATGCGACACGCACATCCAAGGCCTCGCACCCGCAACCCCGTATTCCGCTACATCCAAAAAAGTGACGTCCCATTCAAAGTGTACGCTCAAAGACAACAACATGGGTATGCAAGCTCGAGCTATACCTCCTTTGGTGTATGCTCACCCGCACTTTTTATAATATGGCGGCGTACTTTGTTGAACACGCTTTTACATTTCTCGTGAGACGCGGGATAATATTAATTGGGGGAATGATAACCCCCATTACTCAACATTTTGGGGTTGATATGCGCCGAATGGAGCCGATTGAGGGTAGTCGAAGCATCAACATGACCGCCTCTCGATAGGTGTGAGTTTTGCATGGCTTTTAAAGTTTAATATTGACAAAAATGGTGATTAAACATGCATAAACTCATATGAAATGGTTCGTATTCACTCTTTGTGGGAAAGATATTATGCTTTGCTCGTTTTATAGGAATTTAATGATATCTAAAGTAATTTGGAGACAAATACGAGCATAACGAAGAAGAAATACCACAAATGAGGCAAAATAGAGGACGCACGGGTAGGGCGCGCGCCTGAGCACGACCCGTGCGCCCCTGGGAATGGAATGTTGAGAGTACGGCAATGCGTATGGGTAGCCCGTGCGTACACGCACCACCCGTGCACCATCAAGACTTGGAAGTTGCTCAAGCGGCAATATGCACGGGTAACCTGCGTCGGCCGACGCACGACCGTGCGCGGTCGGCTGGTGAAAAGTGTTTGGCCTACGGCATGACGCACGGGTAACCCGTGCGCCCACGCATGGCCCATGCGTCCCTCGTCAGAATGCACCATGACAAAGAATGTGCCCTAAAACTTTCTAAAAGGTATATAAACACTTTTTGGGGCGCACACCAAGGACATTCGACATTTTTGGCTATAGCACACAAGACAAGGTTCTATTCTTGGAAGAAGATATCAAGGAGACAATCAAAGGTTGCATCGGAGCTCAAGGAACGAGATACATCGAGAGATTGTCGACTTTCCTAAGTTTTTCTTGCTTCTCTTGTAGTTTTAATCTTTCATTTTAGTTTGTCATGACTTTGAACAATTTGTTTATGAGTTGTTTAGACATCATGTTTAGCTAAACTCTTTAGATTTCCGGGTTTTGGAAGTAGATTAATGAACTCTTGTGGAATGTTTTAATCTTAGTTGAAGTTATTGTCTTGAAGCCTATTTGAGTACTTTGAGCTTAATCTTGTTTTACCACTTGATCAATGATTTAACTTGTTTGATATATTGATTCATAATTCGAGAGATGAGTTTCAATATTAGATCTTGAGTACTCGACACAAATATTTGCATGAATCGAGAGGTTGGTAAATATTTGTGAGGATATTTGATCTTTTAAACTTTTGGGAGTTGAATACTTCATGTTGAGTAGAGATGCTAGCATAGGTATTTCAATCTACATTTTATATGAATCTCGAGAGGGAGGATAAAATATTTTCGTGATTGTCTTTATAGGAATATTGATAATAACTTGACTTTGATTAAATCGACAACAAGAGGGATATTAATCGAAACCTTAACCCGGAATCCATTTCATCATCTTGATACTTTAATTATTTGCATTGTCTTAATCTTGTGTTTTTAGTAGTCTTAATTGTCTTAATCTCGCAACAACCACCATTTTACGACCGCCTAAATAAAAATAAGATTATCTTAGTTCAATACTTAGCATATTAATTTATTAGTCTCCGTGGATACGACCTTACTACCCTTTTCTATAACGTACACCGTACACTTGCGTGTGAGCTAAAAATAAAGGCGAACAAGTTTTTCGCGCCGTTGGGGGACTAATACAATTTTTGGTGCTAATATTGCGATAGATAGAATTATTCTTAATTTAGACATTTTTAATTTTTCGATATTTTTGGTTGACTTAAATCCTTCTTTATGTGACTTGTTTCTTTTATTTTGGTCCGTAGTGCATGAACACTCGCTCTAGGCGAGGAGATTTAATACCGCTCATACCGGAAGTTGAGGCTTTCGCAAGGAGAATTAGTGCAACTACTAGACGGGCTGAAAGACAACAAAATCAAGAATATGGGGGCGTGGACGAAGAAAATAGGGGTAACAATGGGATCAACGAGTTACCAATACCGGTTCAACAGCAAGCTATCCGTGATTACTTTCGACCTCAAACGAATCGTAATTACGGTGGTATTGCTCATATTCGATAAATGCCAACAACCTGTAGAGCTTAAACCGACTCGATAAACATGGTACAACAGAACCAGTTTGGGGTTTTCACAAATCAAGATCCTAATTCTCACCTTGCACATTTCATCCAAATATGCAACACAATAAAAATGAATGGAGTTTCGGATGACGCCATAAGATTGCGCCTATTCCCTTTCTCTTTAAGGGATAAGGCGAGGAATTGGTTGGGTACTTTGACGCAAGGAAGTGTGAGCACATGGGATGATTTGAGCCAAAAGTTCTTGTTTAAATTCTTTCCACCGAGCAAAACTTTGCAGCTCAAAAGCGAGATTACTCAATTCGATAGTTTGAATCCGTGCCTTTGTACGAGGAACGATTTCGGGATTTGTTAAGTAGATGTCCACAAAGATGGCTTTCCGAAGATCAACAGATTATGTTTCTTCTACAATGGTTTAATGGGGCGACGAGGGCCTTTGTTGATGCCACGTGGGAGGAGCATCAAGACACCTTAAACCTTCTTGAAGAAATGGCTATGAACGATTACGATGGCGTCCTGAGAGATCCAATGTACAACGAGTAGCTGAAATCTCGGATTCGCACTCAATTAAGCGTTGCTGATCGCGCAAGTGGCGGCATTGATAACCCAATTGAGCGTTTTCACGAAAGGGCGAGGAAGCATGCACGAGCACGGGTAGTGAAGCTCTTCTATATCCGATGGAGGAGGTCAATTATGTGAATAACCGAATTTCAACAATTTCCAAAACAATTCAAACCCAACACACTACCATCCGGATTGAGAAACCATGAAAATTTTTCCTATGTCAATACAAAGAATGTGTTGCCACCACCGCGGATTTAATGCATCAAATGGGGGTGCTAATGTAGAAGGCAAATCATCTTTGGAAGATGCACTCACATCGTCATAAATCAATCAAATGCATTCATGAGTGACACGCAGGAGTCGCTTCGCTAGGCAAGATTCTAGGATGGATAAGGTGGAGCTACAAATGACCCAAATGACAAGTTCGATAAAGAATCTTGAAACTCAAGTGGGCCAATTGGCTACAATTGTGGGTGGGCAACATCAAAAGGGTCAATTTCCAAGTAACACGGAAGTTAACCCTAAGGAGCAATGCAAGGCTATTCGATTACTGAGCGGCATGAATATGAGGGGCCTAAAGAAAAATCGGAAATCTGAAAATTTCGGATGAAGCATCCAAGGCGGGAGATGTTTAATCGGTGATGAAAGATGGTGTCGAAGTCGATGGGGAAAAAGAGAGACAAGAGGAGAGGAACAAATAGGGGCTGAGAAGCTTAAATAATCGTCTAACTCTAATATATCTAAATTTCCTATCTCTCTTCCCTTCCTCAAAGATTTCAAAAGAAAAAGCTTGATGATCAATTTGCAAAATTCCTTGATATATTTAAGAAATTGCACATTAACATTCCTTTTGCAGACGCACTAGAGCAAAATGCCAAATTACGTAAAATTTCTTAAGGATGTTATGTCGAAGAAGAGGAAGATGACAAGCTTTGAAACGATGAATTTGACGGAAGAATGTAGCGATAATCCAAAGGAAGCTACCACAAAATCGAAAGATCCGGGAGTTTCACTATCCTCTTGTGCTATTGGTGGTAACTTTTTAATAAAGTGTTGTGTGATTTAGGGGCAAGTATTAATTTGATGCCTTTGTCCATTTTCGTGAAGCTTGGACTAGGCGAAGTGAAGCCAACCACGGTGACATTGCAACTTGCGGACCGGTCACTTACATATCCAAAGGGAATTATAGAAGACGTCTAGTAAAAGTTGATAAATTTATATTCCCCGTGATTTCTTGGTTCTTGATATGGAAGAAGATCGTGATGTTCCATTGATACTTGGACGTCCATTCCTTGCTACCGAAAACCTTAATAGACGTACAAAAAGGAGAGCTCACTTTACGGGTTAATGATGAACACGTTTTATTTTCTATATATAAGGCAATGAAATTTCATGATACGGTGGAGAATTGTCATTTTTTAGATATAGTTAGTTCATGCATTGAGGATTATGTTGATCATACATTGTCTACGGATGATTTGGAATTTGGTCTAACCCACTCGTGCTCAATGTCGAGTGTTGTGCTTGATTTTGATAACCAAGATTTGTACGACTATGTTTGTGCCTTAGATCATATGCAGGAACTACCTAGGAGCACAAGAGGCGAGAACACAAAGTTGGAAATAAGAGGGTCAAACCTACAAAGAACGCACCTGACCCGTGCGTGATGCCGAAGCGAGAATTGAGAACCCCCGAGAGCACACGGGCCATGTCGGAGCACGGCAACCCGTGCGTAATGCCGAAGGAAAATCGAGACAAGGATCACGCACGACCAGCGTTTGAGCACGGAAACCCATGCATGATCCTCGAACCAACAACGCCGATGCCGTAACTCAAGCGATTACCCGAACACCTCACATATGCATTTCTTGGGGCGAATAATGCAAATCTGAAATCGTATCATCTCTTCTCACTCCTACTCAACTTGATAAATTGTTAAAGGTTTTACGAAAACATAAGTCGGCATTAGGATGGCCAATAACTGATTTAAAAGGCATAAGTCCATCTATTGTAATGCATAAAATTCGGATGGAAGATGTTTATAAACCATCAGTGCAAAACCAAAGACGACTAAACCCTATCATGCAAGATGTGGTTAGGAAAGAAGTGTTGAAATGGTTAGATGCTGGAATCATATATGCTATATCTGATAGTTCGTGGGTAAGTCCGGTACAAGTGGTGCCGAAGAAAGGGGGTAACGGTCGTGAAAAATGAGAATGAAGAATTGATTGCTACTAGAATTGTTCTGGTGGTGGCGAATTTGCATTGATTATAGAAAACTAAATGATGCCACTCGAAAAGATCATTTTCCCTCCCCTTTATAGATATGATGTTGGATCGTCTAGCATGTTATGATTATTATTGCTTTTTAGATGGTTATTCCGGGTACAATCAAATCATGATTGCGCCGGAAGACCAGGAAAAAATGACATTTACATGTCCTTATGGCACATTTGCATTTCGCCGCATGCCATTTGGCTTATGTAATGCACCTGCCACTTTCCAACGTTGTATGATGGCTATATTTCACGATCTTATTGAAAACGTTATGGAGGTGTTTATGGACGATTTCTCTGTGTTTGGTGACTCTTTTGATAATTGTCTTCACAATCTTTCCTTAGTCTTACAGCGATGTGAAGAGACCAATCTTATGCTCAATTGGGAAAAGTACCATTTTATGGTGCGCGATGGTATTGTACTTGGTCATAGAGTCTCTTCCCGCAGGTTTGGAAGTAGATCGGGCAAAGATTGTAGCGATCGAGAAGTTACCACCTACTACAAATGAAAAAGCCATTCGGAGTTTATTGGGCCATGCCGGATTCTATAGAAGGTTTATCCATGACTTTTCAAAAATTTCTAAGCATTTAAGTCAATTGCTAGAAAACGCTGCCGCTTTCAATTTCTCCAATGATTATTTGCGGGCGTTTGAAACTTTGAAGAAGGCATTGGTGACCACACCTATTCTTGTCGCCCGATTGGAGCCAACCATTTGAATTGATGTGTGATGCGGCGATTTTGCGGTAGGGGCTGTTCTCGATCAACAGAGGAAAAGTTGTTTAGATCCATCTACTATGCTAGTAGAACGATGGACAATGCTCAATGCAATTACACCACCACCGAGAAAGAGATGTTGGCGATTGTTTTCGCATTTGAAAAATTCCGATCATATTTGATTGGAACGAAAACGATTGTTCACACCGACCATGCGGCCATCAAATATCTTTTTGATAAGAAGGATGCGAAACCAAGGTTGATTAGGTGGATCCTATTATTGCAAGAGTTCGACGTGGAAATCGGGGGGACCGGAAGGGATGTGAAAATGTGGTGGCGATCTACTTGTCTAGGATTGAAAATCAAGAGGAGGCGAAAAGAGGTACGAAATTAATAAAGGAGGAATTTCCATTTAACGGTTACTCATGGTAGAAGCAAAATTCCCGTGGTATGGGATTTTGTCAATTATTTGGTCATGGGAGTTTTGTCTCCAAATCTATCGTCATATCAAAAGAAGAAGTTCTTCCACGATGTCAAATTCTATTGGTGGGACGACCCCTACTCTTTAAGAGGTGCGCGGATAAAATCATTAGAAGATGCGTACCTCAAGAAGAATGGGAGGAGTCCTACAACAATGTGTCATTCCTCACCCTCCGGAGGACATTTGGGTCCAACTCGCATGGCGGCGAAGGTATTGCAAAGTGGGTCATCTTGGCCCACTTTATTTAACGATTGTTATTTGTATGTGCAATAATGTGACAGTGTCGAGGATGGGAAATATTTCCAGAGACACGAGATGCCGATGACAAATGTAATTGAAGTTGAATTGTTCGATGTGTGGGGGATTGATTTTATGGGCCCATTTCCATCATCTTCGAATATCAATGTATTCTACTTGCGGTAGAATATGTGTCCCATTGGGTAGAGGCGATTCCTTCACAAACAAATGACGCCTGTTGTGATGCGGTTTCTCAAAGAAAATATATTTACTCGATTCGACACTCCAAGAGCTTTAATTAATGATGGAGGGTCGCATTTTGTAAATAAATTGGTGAGTAACTTGTTAGCAAAATATGGTGTTAAACATAAAGTTGCATTGGCATATCATCCTCAAGCCAATGGGCAAGCCAAGTGGCCAATCGGGAGATCAAACAGATTCTTGAGAAGACGGCGAACATCAACTCGTAAGGATTGGGCATTGAAATCGGATGATGCTCTATGGGCATACCGGACGCATATAAAACACCGTTGGGCATATCTCCATATCAACTTATTTTTGGGAAGTCGTGCCACTTGCCGGTAGAGTTGGATTACAAGGCATTTTGGGCGGTCAAGAAACTAAATCTGGATTTTTAAAAGGTCGGTGAAGAGAGGTTGCTCCATCTAAATGAGATGGAAGAATTTCGGGATAAAGCTTACGAAAATTCCCAAATTTACAAAGAAAGAACCAAAAGGTGGCATGAAAAAATCATTAAGAAACGAGAGTTTTTACCGGGGAACCAGTTCTCTTGTACAATTCATGCCTTAAACTTTTCCCGGAAAACTCAAATCTAGGTGGTCCGGGCCATTCGTGATAAAGAAAGTATTGAATCCTCCCAAGTCGTGGAATAGACTTTCATGGTAAACGGCCGAGGATTAAGCATTACTTCCACCGAGGTAACCAAGAGGAGGTGACATCCATCACCTTGCGAGACCCGTGACGGAACGAAAACAAAGGCCAAGCTAAATACGTTAAATATAGCGCTTGTTGGGAGGCAACCCAACGGTTTTTAGTGTGGATTTCATTTTGTGTGTGTGTGTTTTGTTTTAATTTTATGTGATTTGTGTGAAAAAAATAATAATAATTTTTGAAAATACCGAGTATTCTTTCGCCAGGGACGACGGGTAACCATCTAATGCACACCAACCATGCGTGCCGGAGAGGGAACAAGTCAAGCTACGACAATGCGCCACGGGTAACCCGTGCGCTCACACACGACCCGCGCGCACCTGGAGGAAATGATCTCTGCCCCTACGGCATGACGTATGGGTTTCTGTGCGCCCACGCACGGCCCGTGGCGTCATCTCGCCGAATGTTAAAAGGAGTCCGGCAGACTTTGTTTCTTGAAAAACTCATTCCTCCCACATTGCTCCAAATTCCTGATTTTCTTCAAAATTTGTTCACATAATCCATATTCTTATCATAATACACTCACAAAGTGCATCAAATTCGAGTTGGAATTAAAGAATTGGGTGAAAGGCACCCAGGGTTCCAAGTTTTCCCCTTTTGCTAAATTTCGAAAATTCCTAGGTAAGAACTTCGTTTTTTCTTGTGAATTTCTTGAGAATTATGTATTAGGGATTATGTTGGGTCTTGTGTTGATATTTTTGCTATGTTTTGGATGAATTCTTCTTTAAGGCAAATTATCAAACACCTTGTGAGCACGTGAATTGAGACATATTTGGATGAATTGATGATGAATTGGGCATGCGCTTTAATTGCTAGGGCTTTTAGATAATGATTCTCTATATTTGCCATATTAGTTGATTGCTTGGAGCTTAATTGATCGATCAAATTGACATATGAGAACCATTATGCCCCATGTAACTTGTTTGCCTACATTCATCTTACTTGTGTTTGTATTTGGTTTGTTTTGGGTTGCTAATACATGTTATTCCGTACCCATTCACAAGTAATGGCGAATAGACAAAACCTCCAAGGAAGGAGAAGACGTCCTCGGCGGAACCACCACAAGAAGTGCAACCCGATAGCCCCGCAGCCTTTAGAGTGATACTAACAAATGCGGATGCTCTAGAGCGATGGAAGAAGCTAGTCGTTCGAACGATGGCTACCTCAAAATACGCCGACGACGATTGTACCCAACTTCTTGGGATACACGAGGATGTGTGGCGGTTATTCGAAAGGGTCGATTGGACAATTTTTATGAGGAGAAAATGTCCTAATTACAAGAAACTCACGCTCGAATTTTTTAGCACAAGAAAGATGATTAAAAATATAGGTGGAGAGATCATTGGGGTAACTTTTTAGTTGGGGAATGTGGAGCGACAATTATCCACAACAGAGTTGAATGCCATATTTGAGGTTCCCACAAACGCGCCTTTTCGACCAGTTTACCGATACGACCAATATGAATTTTGGCGCCTCCTAGTCCAAACGCCGAAATAAGGCCCATGCTATACGAGGCCCGCATGCGAAATCTTCTTGATCCGGAATCGATGTTCCAAAGATATACAATGGTCACGTCGGCCCGATTTTTGTGAGAGAGAAAATTAGGGAAATGTCGGTCGAGAGCTATATTTGTTATGGTGTATGCTAACGAGTACACTCTACAACACGGTTGCATACTTCATTGAGCAAGTAGATCATTTAGCAAAGCGGGAGGTGGTGCTATTTCTATAGGGGCTTGATTACCCCTATTGCCCGACAATTCAATGTTGATTTTGAGGCTTGGAGCCTATACCGGCAGCGCTCGGGTCAATATGGCGTCGTTGCATCACATGAAATTTATTGCCAATGAAGATGGTGTGTTGGTTCTTCTACAAAAGAAAGGTGCCGCATTTCCATTGCCCAACCCGAGATACACCACGGTAGATACCTTGGTAGACACAACCAACTTCCTACTTAACTCAAGCACATACCGAGTTACGGATGCCATCAATGCAAAAAGAAGCGCCGAGTTGAAGGTTTCCGGATGTCGAGGATATGGTGGCGAAGAAGAGAGAGATAAATGCAGAACAAGAAATGGGATTGGAACCCCATCACCTCAAATTGGGTACTTGTTGGGAAATTAATTTTTAGATTTTGATGAATGCCATGTAAAACTTAGAATAGAAAGTTGGCACCCCATTTTTGTTGTAAATTGCATTGTAATAGATAGGATTGGTCGAGCCGAGTTAAGTCACTATGCCTCGAACATGCAAGAAGACAACCGGAGACTAAAAGGAAGACTCCGTTGTGAGGCAAATGAGTGTGGCAAAGAAGAGAAGACGGAAATCGATCAAGGTGCAGTGAGATGCGGTGAGTAAAGTGTCACTCAAGTCAACTCAAGATAGCCAAGTCTCAAGTTGAAGTGACGGATGAGTCATCCAATAATTGGAAGTCGACTCAAGTCACCTGGGAAGTCAAGGAAATGCGAAATCAAGTCGTGGCAATCGAAAGAGATCCGTTGCCGAAGTCAAGAGAATTACTTAAACAAGTAATACTTTCATACTACCTTTCTTAAAGTGCTCGACCCTTAAGCGTGCAAAAGGAATAAACCGATGGGAAGCACCGCACCTATGTCGAAACTCTAAAAAGTCAAGACTCATTCATACGAGTAAATGTCAATTCCAAGAACTCGCAACAAGACAAGCCAACGACCACAAGTGTCTTTTGAAAATTGACCTATCTCTTCAACGGGCAAATTTTCAAAAGAACACTATAAAAGACTCGAGGAATCTATTTGAGTAAAGGTTAACCTTGTTACCTGGAACTTTCAAGCTATTATTCAAACGATAACCTACTCAAGTCATTCAAGATTCAATCCTCAAGCCTACATTACGAAGGAAATCAATCCAACACTCACTGTGAAGGAAAGACAACTTCAATCGCTTGAAGAGGAAACATTTGAAGAATCAAGGGTCTACATTCCACGGAGGATTGTAGAGAGGTTCAAGGTCGAACCAATCTCAAGTTTTTGGAGGGCTTCGTGATCAAATCCAAGAAGCTTGAGCATGTGGGTCAGTAGTAGCAAGGCAAACCTGTGAAAAACCGAGTCGTACGAGAAGCCACCGTGTGTGACCAAGGTATCTCCAGACCGAGTCCCAAAGGATCAAGTCGGTTGTGTGATCAAGACTTGCATCCGGGGTGATTACCATTTTGTATACTTGATCAATACTTAGTGGATTCCTCTAGGAGTTGGAGAAGAGAGAGAGTAGAAGAATTACCCCATCTTCGAACCTCTATAAAAATTTATTGTGTCATTTACATTTCAAAGACTTTAATTTCTCGCACATTATTTCAAAGATTTGCTTTGATAAATTTGCTATCCAATTGATAATCAACAAAGTGCTAAAACCAAGTATTAAAACAAACTTAAACCAAATTTAAGGGTGTTAAGTCTTCTCATTGAAATCATATCACAATCAAGTTAAGTTTTAGTCAAAAAACAAATTGAGTTATTCTATCAACAAACTCGAACGAGTCTGTTGAGTGGCTAACTCTTCGATTAACTAACTTAGCTCCCATCAAGGACTCACCAGTGAAGTATTAACTCGAACGTTTTAAAAAGGACTAAATCGAAAAGTTGGTAAGGTTTATTCAACCCCCTTCTAAACCTTACTCTCACACCCTTAGGACCTACAAGTGGTATCGGAGCGGTTGGTTTATTGAGCCTTCCGCACCGGTTCTTGAACTAATCTCCAAATTTTTCAAAGCTTGCTTTAGCACTTGATCTTTCAAAACTCTTTTATTTAGCAAAGTTATTATCATAGAAGCAAATTTGAGAGGCATCCCTATGTTCACAATTGAGGAATTTGATGATTGGAAAATTCATATGCAAGTTCATCTATCAAATTACACGATGAAATGTGGATAGTGATAGAAGATGGGCCACTCCAGATCTTAAAAGTGAACACAACTGCAAGGAGAGCTGCAGCGAGGAGAAAGAGGATCTTTGCTCCCCAAACCAGCTATGGTTGAAAAACCAAGAGCCGAATGGACAAATGATGACATGAAAAGATATAACCTGAACAACGTGTGGCAAGGACATTCTTTACAAAACCTTGGACAAAGCCATGTTCAACAAAGTTAAATCATGCAAAACGGCAAATGAAATCGGGACAAGCTAACCTTGATTTGTGAAGGCTCGGAGCAAATCAAGGAAAATAAACTATCTGTTCTTTGTACAAAAATTTGAAAACTTTAAGATACTTGCAGGAAAACCTTGGATCAACTGGATGCTCGGTTCACGTAAATTATCAATGAGCTATCTACACTTGGAAAAGAATATACACGAAGAAATGTGTATGAAAATTCTAAGAAGTCTCCCACCGAGTGGGAAATGAAGGTCATGGCTCGAGACACTCTATGGACCTATCAAAGACATCCAACCATGAGCTATTCTCGATCTCAAAGCCTATGAATTTGAGCCGAGAAGAAAAGACCAAGAGGAGACAGTTGTGCCCAAAATAGTTGCTCTAATTGTTAAGGACGGCAAGAGAGCTGAGGTCAAAGAAGTCATTGACCAAGAGGAGATAGCCCTGATGGTTAAAAGGTTTAACAATTTCTTCAACAAGAATTACAAGAGAGGCAAAGGTGAATCCTCCGGAAGACACTCGGCTCCCTCCAAGTCAAGGAAGATAGGCCACCCAAAAGAACAGAGCATCAAAGGATTGAGTATCAAAGAGCCGACAATCCAAGAATGAAAAGAACTGATCAAAAGGTTGAGAATCTATCTTTGGAACTGCAGCAACCATGTCACTATGCCATTGATTGCCCATATCCTGTAGTCAACAAATACATGAATGAAGAGAGAAGAAAAAGGCAATGTTAGGCTGCAGAGAGATCACGAGACAGTCAAGTCTATAGACATAGCGGACTCGGAGAGTAGTGAAGCCGACTACTCAAGTGACTCAAGAAGAAGCCTTAATCTATCTAATGGCCAAAGAACAAGACCAACCCGACTAAGAAAATGAGGTACACTCCAACTCATCACACTCGATTCTAGTGATAGTGATTGCGACACACACTCTTCATCACCCACTAATCTTTATGATTCATTAGGCAAAATGATGAAAGACTTTGAACACATTAAATCCTCACACACACTACTAAATGAGGAAAACAAAGATACTCAAAAGCCAAAACTCACAAAATGACTAAGGAGCCGAGTAATCTTGTAAGTCACATAGGTGATGAGAATAAAAGTCTAAAGGTTGAAATGCTAAGTTAATAGCAGAGATAACTACTATAGAAAAGAGGAGAATGACCTCAAAAAGTGATTGCCTCATTCACTAAGGCATCTAAATCCTTAGATGATCTTATTATGAGCCAAAGAGAATTTGGAGATAAGACAGGCTTAGGATTTAATTCCTCTATGCCAAGTCAAGTTCCAAGAGTGATTTTGGAAAAAGATCTTCAAGTAATGAAGCATCTTAAAAATCCAAAACTCCAAATGATGCGCACACATTCATTCCAAAGCACAATCACAAGCAAACTGGCCTTGGTTATAAAGGAAAAGGAAAACAGCCCGGTGAGTATCTTTGAAAGGACAACCGAGAAGAAATCCAACCGAGTTCCTCAAAGAAACTCCAAACAGAAATACTATGTAAAGAAGAAACAGAGCTACCAAAAGCCCCGTTTCTATAAAAGGAACACATATGATGGCAATGATAGAAAGTACCCAAGCCAAGCCGATTGGAATAATGTGAACTATCAAAAGACCTATGGAATATAAACATATATGGCAAAGGCCTAAAACTCAAAGAAAGGCCATTCCAAAGGCATAAGAGCTATCATCGCACACATTTGCACCTAGGCACTACACTCGGAGATATCACAACTACCCAAGGAAGGCAATTGCTAAAACATATGCACATGCATACAGACAAAAAGAGACAATTTGTATGAACCTAGAACCCCCAAGCAATTTGCCAAAGTTAATTATGATTATGGCACAGATAGATGGCAACCTCTTAGAGTCAAATCATTTTGCTATAGGTTGGTTGGATCATCTTACAATACTAATCCCTCGGGACCCGGACAAGTATGGGTACCTAAAACCTAATTTCCTTGATTGCGGTTCAAGGAGCAAATGAGTGCCAAGGAACCTGGTACATGTATAGTGGTGTTCCCGACATATGACAAGAAATAAGAAAAATCTGTCAAAATTCAAGTCGGTTAGAGGTGCAAAAGTCATATTTGGAGGAAATGAAGCTCCAGGAGAAATAAGAGGCATTGGATCCATCAAGAAAAATGGATTAGAAATTACGGATGTTGCATATGTAGAAGGCCTCAATTTCAACTTATTAAGCATAAGTCAACTCGTGACAAAGGCTATAATGTTGGATTCAATATGGGAGTGTGCCAAATCAAGAACACCAATCTAATGAAGTAGTGTTGCAAGGATGCGAGACAAAAGAACATGTATGTGGTAGATTGGTCAACTCGCAACACCAAGCACTTGTCTGCTAGCAAAGAGCACAAATGAATCAAGTTGGTACATGCCACAAGAAGTCGAGTCACCTGAACTTCAAAACAATTAACAAACTTGCAAGGAGCAATCTTTTGGAAGGACTTCCGGACTCGATACAAGAAGGAGAGTGTATGTGATGCATGCCGGATGGGAAAGCAAATCAAATCACCATTCAAAGAAAAGACATGTCCATCTTCAACAAGAATATTGCACCGCTACATATGGATCTATTTGGTCCATTGAACCAGCTAGCATAAGTAGGAAGAAATACACCTTGGTGGTAGTAGATGACTACTCAAGATACACATGGACAATATTCATGTGTAAGAAGAAAAGAAACTCTGCGAAACTACCCACAAATGGTGATGAAGAGAATCCAAAATGAGAAGAGTCAAACGATTATCAAAATAAGATCGATAGAGGAACCGAGTTTGTCAATGGTATAATAACTCGATTTGTGTTGAAAATGGTATTGGTCATGAATTATCTGCGAGCAAGGACTCCACAAAGAGAATGGAGTTGCGAAAAAGAAGGAACATAACTCTCAAAGAAGCGTGCAGGACCATGTTAGGGCAAGCAGGTGCTAAAAGATTTTGGGGTCAAGCTAAACACATCATGATATACTCAAAATAGATGCATGATAAACAGACAAATGACAATGACTCACTATGAAATTTGGACAGGAGAAAGCCAAATGTTGCATACTTTAGAATATTTGGATGCAAATTCTTCATCCACAACAATGGCAAAGATAATTTAAAGGCTTTTGATGCTAAAGGCGATGAAGGTATCTTCTTAGGATACTCAAATGAAGCAAAGCCTACAGAGTGCTCAACAAGAGGACAATGGTTATAGAAGAATCCATTCATGTGGTGTTTGATGAACCCAATGTAAATGGAGAAGACATTGAAGAGTCAACTCGATAAGTGAATCACCAACCATGCGAGAAGTGTCCCTATGTTGAAGTCAAGTGGAATTATAAACCCGGATGAAGATGAGATAGCCGAGTCTCAAAGACAATCGGGAAATATGCAAAAGTGATGATGAGAGAGCTGATCAAAATAACACACTGCAAGACGATCAATCCACTAACTTACTCCAACCTCGATGTAAGATGACCGAGAGACCATCCACGAACTAATCATTGGAGATGTAAGAGAAGGTGTAAAAACTATATCCAACCCAACAAGAAGCTATGTTCACTTGTTTCATCTCACAAATAGAGCCAAAAGATGTGTCACAAGCATTGGATGACACACATTGGATTCAAGTCGTAATACCCAAGCCTCTCACGACTCACTCACGCCAATATAGTTCATACATTACATGTTGGTTATGTGTTATTTGCATAATTTGATTATTTTATACGACTGACTAATTTTATAATTTTGGAACTCATCTATAGTATTTCGTTGTCGGACTATTAGTAGCCAACTATTAAGTTACACGTGATAGCTATTCAAAGAGTCATAAGATTACACATGGTAGATTTAGGAATGAAAGGTGGCAAAAATGAGTGTATCGAAACTTAAAATGCGATTAAATAGATTAATTTAATATATGATCGAGAACCGATAGTAAGTTGATATGTTATCTAAGAATAATAGTTTTATTAAAGTAGTAATAATAATAATAATAATAATAATAATAATAATAATAATAATAATAATACAATAGTAATAATAATAAAGTTATTTTTTAATAAACAAATGCCTAATAGTAGATATGCATTTAGTTAAGTATAAATGTTATATATATATATATATTATATATATATATATATATTATATCAGTATATATGTAATATACGTAATATAGTATATACATAATATACATGTACACGTGTGCAGGTGATAAGAAATAAGGAGAAATTTGTTTGCTTACCTTGAAAGTATTAGATGTTGTTTGGATAAACATATGAATATGCATTTTAGTCTTCTTAACCCACCAACTAACCGACTTAGACTTTTAGAGATAAAAGAAAAAGGGGTACACTCCTATTACTAAAACATATACACTGTCAAAAAGAAGAAAGAAAGACAAGAAGAAGCAGAGACGACGAGCAACTTCATATCCACGGTGAAATTGGTAATTTGCTTAACCCTTTTAATATATAATTGATTTCCAAGGTAATAATTTGAATATGAAATTGAGGAGCAATCAATTGTCTGTAAAGAATTTAAGTTCTACCTATAAACATGCATACAAGAATGGGGTAATCTGAAGAGAATTGGTAAGGGTGAGTTATGAATCATTTTCCTATAATAATAAAATAATGATAAGTGAATTTTGATTAAAATAAATAATAATGTTAATGGCAGGGTGCTTAATATATATTTCAATTGATATACACACTTTGTCGAATTTAGATGATTTATAATATAACGAAATAAAAATGAGATAGTTAGGAGTTTCCATCAAACATAATAATATATGTCTAAGTTTAAATTACTAATTCACTGATTATAAGATTTAGCATCTTTGAAGGAATTCAACATAATGAATTTATTGAATTGAGAATGAACTTAATATTTTATATTCATACAGGTTGCTTTACATCTAATGATATGGAAGAAAAGCAATTAGCTAACTTTCAAAGCATATCTAAGGGTAGGTAAGTGAAAATCCATCCGCAACTACAATGCATGAACATAGTATTTCTTGTTTTATTGATACTAATGCGATTCCCGTATCCGGATGAATGCATTATGGAAACCTTGGTGTTCATATGTTGCTTAGTGGATATTGGAGTGTTATGACTATTGTTTCATTGAACATGTCATTCATTGGCATTTGCACGTGCATGCAAACATATGAGCATTGTTGAGATGAGACATGCACGACATGGTAATTTTCTATGAAAAGAAAAGGTTTTGGTTGGCCACTGCTAGCGCACCGAGGCATGTGAGGCATGCTTTTATGATATATTTTAGGGTGCAGCGGGTGTTACTCCTCGGAGGATCATAGGGGTTGACAGGGGTGTGCCTCGATGATCACGAGGGGCGGACCACTGACTGTATCCTTATTGACACGTCGGGGAAGACTCTGGGGATCATTGGGAAGACAGGGGTGGACCTCGGGTGGTCCCGGAGATGGCCCTAAAGCGGTGTCAATATGATTATTATTGAGCTCGTGCCATGTGAGACATCACTGGGTATGTGAGATATTCGGGCGAGACTCATTATATTAAAGCCCATACCATGTGAGATATCACTGGGTATGTGAGACATTCGGACGGGGCTGATTGATTATTGATGTCCAATGCCATGAGAGACATTACTCGGTATGTGAGACATACTGGACCGACAACTTGATCATTAATACTATGTTGAGTTATTTACGTGTGCATAGCGGTGGGTCAAGCCCAATAAAAAAATTGATTCTCGAATAACATGCTTCAACTCATCTTGCGCACTTCCGGTAAAGCATCTTGGAATGCATTGCATTTGTATTACTTTGTTCTTTCAAAGATGCATGATTTTCGCTTCTCGGGCATTAGCTCACGTAGTTCATGCATTGTAGGTGAGTTTGGTGATCTTTGGATTTCATGAGCTTACATCGTCACGCGATCGAGCTTCTACAAGTTATTGAGGACAAAGTACATGGATGATGACCTGTTGGGCAATGTTGATGGGTCACCTTTCCTTTTTGGTCTTGTATTATATTTTTGGTTTAGGGTTGTACCCTCTTTTGAAAATCCTAATGCAAATATATACATGTAAATAGCCGGGTGATGCGGGTTATATGTTTGATCATGTGGATGTCTGTTTTGTTTAATAACAGGTTGGTTACCTCTTTTGTTTGTGGACATGGCTTGTCCTTATCTTATAACTAAAATGATTTTACTTGTTGGTTATTAAAATGTCGTAGGGATAAAAAAAAAAATATTTTTACACGTTTAAATAGAGTTTGTGGCCAAGTTTTACTATTTATATATTTTCCAAGATAGTACTAGGGGTGGGCGCCACGAGTGGTATCGTGAGCCCACTACGGTTCTCAGAGACTATCCATGTATATGAACTCAAAACTTGTAGAACACATGACCATGCCATAAGTTTTACTTTATTGTCCGATGCATTTTATGTTACATGATATTATATTGGCCATGTGTTATTAGATTTCCCTTTAGATAGTGTTTTAGTTATGGTGAGAACTAGAGGTGAGAGTAGTGATGGAGATAGAAACCAAGGAGGAGACAATTATTCTAACTAGTGATCGAGATAATGTCATGAATAGACTTACAAAACTCATCCCACGACACTCGAATGAATACAACAACTCATCCATCAACAGGGATATAGGTGGAGAACAGAGAGGAGAAATGAACCAACCACACCAAAGGGTAGAGCAAGTCGAGATAGTAGAGGAAAGATTCCGAATGCTAAATCCATCAACCTTTGAAGATGTAGCATGTTGGGAAATCATTTTTAGATTTTGATGAATGCCATGTAAAACTTAGAATAGAAAGTTGGCACCCCATTTTTGTTGTAAATTGCATTGTAATAGATAGGATCGGTCGAAGTGAGTTAAGTCACTATGCCAAGATATGCAAGAAATCAACTCGGAGACTAGAAGGAAGACTCATTGTGAGGCGGTGAGTGTGGCAAAGAAGAGAAGACAGAACTCTCGATGCGGTGAGATGCGATGCAGTGAAGTGTCGATCAAGTCAACTCAAGACAACCAAGTCTCAAGTTGAAGTGATGTGATGAGTCATCCAATAATTGGAAGGCGACTCAAGTCACCTGGGAAGTCAAGGAAATGCGATCAAGTCGAGATAATCAAAGAGATCCGTTGCGTAGTCAAGAGAATTTCTTAAACAAGTAATACTTCCATACCGCCTTTCTTGAAGTGCTTAGTCCCAAAAGCATGCAAAAGGAATAAACCAATAGGAAGATCGCACTGTGTCGAACTCGAAAAGTTGAATACTCATTCACACGAGGAAATGTCAATTTCAAGGATCGCAACAAGACACCAAACGACCACAAGTGTCTTTTGAAAATTAGCCTATCTCTTCAACGGGCAAATTTTTCAAAAGAACACTATAAAAGGCTGAGGAATCTATTTGAGAGAAGATGGTTACCTTGACAATCAGAAAACAAACACGAACAAGAAAAGCAATATCTGTAACCAAAAATATTCTCAAATCATTCAAGTTCAATCCTCAAGCCTACACTACGAAGGAAATCAATCTAACACTCACCGTGAAGGAAAGACGACTTCAATCGGTTGAAGGAAACATTTGAAAAATCAAGGGGTCTATACTCCACGGAGGATTGCGAAAGGTTCAAAAACGAACTGGTCTCAACTTTTTGGAGGGCTTCGTGATCAAATCCAAGAAGCTTGAGCAAGTGGGCTGTAGTAGCAAGCGATTGCCACCGTGAAGAAGGCCGAGTCGTAGAAAGCCAACTGTGTGATCAAGGCATCTCCGGATCGAGTCCCAAAGGATCAAGTCACCGTGTGATCAAGACTTGCATCTCGGATCAATGTTAACCACTTTGTATATTGATCAATACTTAGTGGATTCCTCCAGGAGTTGGAGAAGAGAGGAGTAGAAGAATTACCCCATCTTCGAACCTCTATAAAAACTTATTGTGTCATTTACATTTCAGCACTTTAATTTCCGCACATTACTTTAATATCTCACGATAAATTTGCTATCCAATTGATAATCAACAAAGTGCTAAAACCAAGCATTAAAACATATTTAACCAAAATTCAAGGGTGTTAAGTCTTCCGCTGAAAACATATCACAGTCGAGTTAAGTCTTTAGTCAAAACAGCTGAGTTATTCTATCAACAAGGCTCGATCAGTGTTGAGTGACTAACTCTGTGATTAACTAACTTAGTCATTTGTCCCACCAAGGACTCAAATTGTAAAGTATTAACTCGAACGTTTTAAAAGGACTAAATCGAAAAGTTGGTAAGGTTTATTCAACCCCCTTCTAAACCTTACACCCACACCCCTTGGACCTACAAGTGGTATCGGAGCGGTTGGTTCATTGAGCCTTTTGCAGTTCTTGAACTAGATCTCCAAAATCTTTCAAAGCTTGCTTTAGCAATTGATCTTTCAAAACTCTTTTATTCAAAGAAAGTTATTATCATGGAAGCAAATCGACACGCATCCCTATGTTCACAATTGAGGAATTTGATGATTGGAAAATTCGTATGCGAGCTTATCTATCAAAGATTACGATGAAGTGTGGATAGTAATAGAAGATTGGCCACCGCAAATCTTAAAAGTGAACACAGTGCAAGGAGAGCTGCTGCGATTGAAGGAGAATAGATGATCTGCTCCCGGACCAGCGATGGTTGAAAAACCAAGAGCTGAATGGACAAATGATGACAGGAAAAGATATAACTTGGACAATGTGGCTAAGGACATTCTTTACAAAACTTTGGACAAAGCCATGTTCAACAAAGTCAAATCATGCAAAACGGCAAAAGAAATGCAGGACAAGCTAACCTTGATTTGTGAAGGCTCGGAGCAAATCAAAGAAAATAAACTATCTGTTGTTGTACAAAAATTTGAAAACTTTAAGATGCTTGCAGGAGAAACCTTGGATCACCGGATGGATCTCGGCTCACGAAATTACCAATGAACTATTTGCACTTGGAAAAGAATATACAAAGAAGAACTGTGCATGAAGATTCTAAGAAGTCTCCCAACCGAGTGGGATATGAAAGTCATGGCCATGAGACACTCCATGGACCTATCAAAGACATCCAACCATGAGCTATTCTCAGATCTCAAAGCCTACGAATTTGAGCTGAGAAGAAAAGACCAAGAGGAGACAGCTGTGCCCAAAACAACTGCTTTAATAGTTAAGGATGGTAAAAGAGCTGAGGTCAAAGAAGTCATTGACCAAGAGGAGATAACCCTGATGGTTAAAAGGTTTAATAAGTTCTTCAACAAGAATTACAAGAGAGGCAAAGGTGAATCCTCCAGAAGACACTCGGCTCCCTCCAAGTCAAGGGAATATAGGCCAACCAAGAGAGTAGAGTATCAAAAGGCCGAGTATCAAAGAGCCGACAACCCAAGAATGGAAAGAATCAACAAAAAGTTGAAAATCTATCTTTGAACCGCTAGCAACCCAACCGGTCACTATGCCATTGATTGCCCATATCCTGTAGTCAACAAATACGGGAATGAAGAGGAAAGAAAAGTCTTGAGAGAAAAGAAAGAAAAGAGAAAGACAATGTTGGCTGCAGAGATCTACCGAGACAAACCCAAGTCAAAAGAAGCGGCTGACTTCGGAGAGTAGTGTGAAGCAGACTACTCAAGTGACTCGAAGAAGAAGCTTTGATCCGTCTAATGGCCAAAGAACGAAAACAACCTGACCAAGAAGATGACGTACACTCTAACTCATCACACTCGAGATACTAGTGATAGTGATTGTGACACACATACTTCATCACCCACCGATCTTTATGATTCATTAGGCAAACGATGAAAGACTTTGAACACATTAAATCCTCACACACACTACTAAATGAGGAAAACAACCTACTCAAAAGCCAAAACTCACAAAATGACTAAGGAGAGTAGTACTCTAAGTCAAATAGCCGATTAGTATAAATGTTTAAAGGCTGAAAATACTAAGTTAATAAGCGAGATAGCTTGCTATAGAAAAGAGGGAGAATGACCTCAAAAATGTGATTGCCTCATTCACTAAGGCATCTAAATCCTTGGATGATCTCATTATAAGTCGATAATGTGGAGATAAGAAAGGCTTAGGATTTAATTCATCCGTGCTATGTCAAGCTCCAAAAGTGATTTTGGAAAAAGGATCTTCAAGTAATGAAGCATCTCAAAAATCCAAAACTCCAAATGGTGCACACACATTTATTCCAAAGCACAATCACAAACAAACTGGCCTTGGTTATAAAGGAAAAGGAAAATGATTGATTGGTCTCTTTGAGAGGACGATTGAGAAGAAATCCAAATTGAGTTCCTCAAAGAATCTCCAAACAGAAGTACTCAGAAAGAAGAAACAGAGCTACCAAAAGCCCCATAAATTCTATAAAAGGAATACATAAGATGGGAATGGTAGAAATTATCCAAGCCAAGTGATTGGAATAATGTGAACTATCAAAGAAAGATCTATGGAATATAAGCCTAAATGGCAAAGGCCTAAGACTCAAGAAAGGCCATTCCAAAGGCAAAAGAGCTATCATCGACACATATGCACTCGTGGCACTATACTCAAAGATATCACAACTACCCAAACAAAGCAATTGCTAAAACACATACACAGGCATACAGACAAAAGAGACAGTTGTATGAACCTAAAATCCCCAAGCAATTTGCTAAAATTAATTATGATTATGGCACTGATAGATGGCAACCTCTTAGAGTCAAATCATTTGGCTATAGGTTGGTTGGATCATCTTACAATACTAACCCCTCAGGACCCAGACAAATATGGGTACCTAAAACCTAATTTCCTTGATTGCAGGTTCAAGGAGCAGCTGAGTGCCAAGGAACCTGGTACATGGATAGTGGCTGTTCCAGACACATGACAGGAAACAAGAAAAATCTGTCAAAATTCAAGGAGGTTAGAGGTGCAAAAGTCATATTTGGAGGAAATGAAGCTCCAGGAGAAATAAAAGGCATTGGATCCATCAAGAAAAATGGATTAGAAATTACAGATGTTGCATACGTTGAAGGCCTCAATTTCAACTTACTAAGCATAAGTCAACTCTGTGACAAAGGCTATAATGTTGGATTCAATATGGGAGTGTGCCAAATCAAGAACACTGAATCTAATGAAGTAGTGTTGCAAGGATGCAGACAAAAGAACATGTATGTGGTAGATTGGTCAACTGCAACACCAAGCACTTGTCTGCTAGCAAAAAGCACAACTGAATCAAGTTGGCTGTGGCACAAGAAGCCGAAATCACCTGAACTTCAAAACAATTAACAAGCTTGCAAGGAGCAATCTCGTGGAAGGACTTCCAGACTCAGTATACAAGAAGGAAAGTGTATGTGATGCATGCCAGATGGGAAAGCAAATCAAATCATCATTCAAAGAAAAGACATGTCCATCTTCAACAAGAATATTGCACCTGCTACATATGGATCTATTTGGTCCAGTTGAACCAGCTAGCATAAGTGGGAAGAAATACACCTTGGTGGTAGTAGATGACTACTCTAGATATACATGGACAATATTCATGTGTAAGAAGAAAGAAACTCTGCGAAACTACCACAATGATGAAGAGAGTCCAAATGAGAAGAGTCAAACCATTATAAAAATAAGATCGACAGAGAACCGAGTTTGTCAATGGTATAATAACTCGATATTGTGTTGAAAATGGTATTGGTCATGAATTATCAGCGCAAGGACTCCACAACAAAATGGAGTTGCCAAAAGAAGGAACAAAACTCTCAAAGAAGCAACAAGGACCATGTTAGCTGGAAGCAGGGCTGCCTAAAAGATTTTGGGTGAAGCAATAAACACAACATGCTATACTCAAAATAGATGCATGATAAACAGACAATACAAAGACTCCCTATGAGATTTGGACGGGAGAAAGCCAAATGTTGCATATTTTAGAATATTTGGATGCAAATGCTTCATCCATAACAATGACAAGGACAATTTAAAGGCTTTTGATGCTAAAGCTGATGAAGGTATCTTTTTGGGATACTCAGCTGAAAGCAAAGCCTACAGAGTGCTCAACAAAAGGACAATGGTTACTGAAGAATCCATTCATGTGGTGTTTGATGAACCCAATGTAAATGGAGAAGACATTGAAGAGTCACCGATAAAATTTGAATCAACCAACCATGCGAAAGAGTCCCTATGTTGAAGCCGAAGCCGGGAATTAAAAACCCCGAAAGAAGATGAGATAGCCGAGTCTCAAAGACAATTTGAAAATCTGCACTAAGTGATGACGAGAGAGCTGATCAAAATAACACAATCGCAAGACGGCCGAATCCAGCTAAGTTACTCTAACTTTGATGTAAGATGGTGAGAGACCATCCACGAGAACTAATCATTGGAGATGTAAGAGAAGGTGTAAAAACTAGATCGAGAACCCAACAAGAAGCTATGTTCACTTGTTTGATCTCACAAATAGAGCCAAAAGATGTGTCACAAGCTTTGGATGACACAAATTGGATTCAAGCCATGCAAGAAAAGTCAATCGGTTTGAAAGAAACAAATTGTGGGAATTGGTTCAAAGACCTACCCATCAAAATGTTATTGGCACTAAATGGGTGTTCAGAAACAAGATGAATGAGGAAGGTTCTGTGGTAAAAAACAAAGCAAGATTGGTAGCCAAAGGGTATTGCCAAGAAGAAGGGATAGATTTTGATGAAACATTTGCCCCTGTAGCAAGATTGGAAGCCATAAGGATGTTTCTTGCCTATGCAGCTCACAAGAACTTCACTGTATATCAAATGGATGTGAAGAGCGCATTTCTCAACGGTTTATTGGAAGAAGAAGTGTATGTTGAGCAACCTCCAGGATTTGAGCAGAAGACTCTTGGAGATAAGGTATACAAACTCAAGAAAGCTTTATATGGATTGAAACAGGCACCCAGAGCATGGTATGATACATTATCACAATTCCTGACTAAGAACGGATTCACAAAAGGCAAAGTGGATAGAACACTCTTCAGAATTCAAGATGGGAAGAGTATACTGCTTGTTCAAATATATGTGGATGACATCATCTTTGGATCCACAAACAAAGAGCTGTGTGATAAATTCTCAAATCTTATGCAAAGCAAATTTGAAATGAGCATGATGGGAGAGCTGACATTCTTCCTTGGACTCCAAATAAAACAAATGAAGGATGGAACCTTCATAAGTCGGACAAAATACACCGAGATTTAATGAAGAAATTTGGTATGGAAGAGAAGTCTTCAGAAAATACCGATGAATACATCAATCAAAATGGATATGGATGCGGATGGAAAACATGTGGATCAAACAAGATCTGAGCACTTATTGGATCACCGCTCTATCTTACAAAGAAGCGGGCCGGACATCACCGTTGTTGTAGGTGTATGTGCAAGATTTCAATCTGCTCCAAAAGAAAGCCACATGATCTGCAGCCAAGAGAATCTTGAGATATTTGAAAGGAAGCCAAGAATTTGGCTTATGGTATCCAAAGGAAGGTGGATTCAAGCTAATTGGGTATTAAGACTCGACTATCTTTGGATGTAGAGTTGACAGAAGAGTACCTCGAGCACATGTCAAATGCTTGGAAATAGGCTAATTTCTGGTTTAGCAAGAAGCAAAATTCAATAGCTACCTCCACAAATTAAGAAAGCAATATATAGTCATGGCAAATTGTTGTGCCCAAGTCTTATGGATGAGACAAAGAATGAGAGATTATGAAGTTGAAGAAAAAGAAATTCCAATTATGTGTGATAACACAAATGCAATTGCAATCACTCAAAATCTGTGTTGCACTCAAGAACAAAGCACATTGATGTCGGATATCATTTCATAAGAGATCATGTTGAAAAGAAGGACATCACCTTGGAATATATCTCAACCGATAAGCGATTAGGTGACATATTCACAAAACCATTATGTGAATCAAGATTTGAAGAACTCAAACATGAATTGGGGTTAATTGAGCTGAGTTGACACGCGAAAGACTCAAAAAAAAAGATGAAACACGAAAAGATGAAAAAGAGCCAACTCTTAAATCGGCTAAGTGAATCAGATCATATCGGAGAATCAAATTGCGTCAAGTTAACAGACACGAAAGTACCTATGTGCAAAGAGAGAAGAGTTAAATCGGCTAAGGAATAAGCTTGAGTCATTTATGAGCAAAGTGACAAAAACGCAATCGTTTTCACTAAGCGGGAATATTTTTAAGAATGACGTCAAGATAATTATGACATGTACAAATCAAAAGTCGCACACAAAGCTTATGATTGGATAAAAATGTCACCGCATTAAATACGAAAATTAAGTGTTAATTGGCGTGCAAAATCGAGCCGTTGATCTTGTTCAAATTTAAAAAACCACCGCACGTCCTTTCATAACCCATACTTATCTTTGTTTCGTCCGATTTTCTCTCACTTTACCAAAACTGTTCATCTCTCTCTCTCTCGAAGGCAAAGAAAGAAATTGTCTCTCAAAACCCTACAAATCCTCAAGTTCATTTTCAAAGTTTCGTTCGGTAAAACATCGAGAAATGGCATCTACTCATGATTTTGTCAAGTTGGGAAAGCAAATCCACACTAGGTCTCTTTGTGGATTTTGCGGTATGATCAAACAGTCCGCGACACCCTGCGTGAAGAAGATTGCAGAGAAGCTGGAAAAGTCTGGATTAAAACTGTTTTTGACGATGGAGTTTCCGATGACCTACGTGGAAGAGGTCGCACGCGATTCTATGTGAATGCCAAAGTTCACGATGAGGGCATCAAGTCCTCTGTTCACGGAAAAGAGTTCACCATCACCGCCAAAGTGCAGTCCGCGAACATCGCTTTGTTGCCTGCACGGAAGGAGTGCCGAGATTTATGAAGTCGATGTTAACCTGGCCGCCGCTTGGAAGGAAGTAGCCATGCCCGATCGTCTTTGCGAAGGTTGTCTACACAGAAGAAGTCGTTGAAGGAAGACTACCACAAACTCGCTGGATATTGTTGCCAAGTGCATTGATATCAAATTTGGAATCTATAATCACCGTCAAAACTAAGCCGATCGTGATGGTCGATCATCATAGAAGTAAATAAGGTGAACTCTGGTTGAGTTTGTATACAGCAGACTCTGCCAAAATATTGGGAATAAATCCTTCAAGGAGGATGGTAGGTTTGGAGGATCCTGGGGTGCACCGGTGATTGGTCGGATGATGGAAGTAAAAGAGTCCTCTTCGACATGGAAAGGCGTTCCATGTAAACAAGAAGATGTTCCGGTCTAATCTCTCCCGAGCACGAGAGAGAGCTTATGCCAAGAGAGCCGACACAAGTGAGGGGGAATCACTGGTCCCGAATAAACAGCTTGTCTACTCGTCTCCCCGGAAGAAGGCTACCCACTGCAGTGCAAAAAGAAGATTGCCGCCCCTGCGGCAAAGAAGAAGAAAACAAAAAAGATGCCCCCGCCCGCAGCCGTGTCTCCCCGCTCCCCTGCAGCCGCAGCGGAGAAGAAACCTCAAATACCTTCTCCGGTTGTCAAGAAAAGGAGGACTGATAAGCCGAGACGGCCAGCTCCTCAGAAAAAGACAACAACACTGGCCCCCGCCGCCCAGGACTCAGAAGAAACCATATCCGAGCCAGAAATCCCTCCGGTAAAGACTAAAAGAAGAATAATCTTCAAGCGTTCCGAGCTTGAGAAACCGGATGAGTCACCACTCAAATTGAAACAGATATCGGAGATCAGCCGGAGAAGTAGAGTCTCGAAAATCATTGATGAAACACCAAATCTGCTTGGCCGATCAGTGAGAGGCACATTGAAGACACAACCGTCGAGAACACTAAAGGCAAATGAGAGAGCAAACTCTCATGTTGACAGGGTTGTTTCCCCCCCGCAATGTAGCTGCGAGGGTGCGGAGCACCAAAGTTTGCTACCTTCAATCCCTGAGAACGAGGGACAACAGGGAGAAGATGACAAAGATGATGATGATGTGATGATCCTATCCCCACCATATCCAGACATCCAAAATCGTCTGCGAGAATGGAGAAAGTGGAAGCTGAGTCGATCCAGGGAACAGTTCCAAAGACCGGAATTTATTGAAGAAGAAGACGAACTGTTGAACTTTCTCGGATTGACCAATGTGGTCCAAGCACTGGATGAAGAAAACTGCACAGATATCTTGCAGATCTTCAAAGACAAGGAGAAGCAGGATCGCGAGAGGAAGTTCGAGGCTCGTGAAAAGGCCAAAGATTTGTCCCTTTATCGAACCATCGATCATACACATCCTCATCTTGACATCCTCTCCGGGAGTGATGAGGATCTGGATCCTCTTCTTTGCTGAGAAGAATTGCGGATGCAACAAGCCATGCGGGAATCCGAAACTGCATGAGCAACGATTATTGGAAGGACCAGGGGAGACTTCCACATCACACCGAGATCGATCCGATGGGAGTGGTGCAGATATTGCCCGCGATTGTTGCCGCCACCACTTCTCTAGCTCACTCGAGAAGAAGGTGTTAAGGAACTGCGATGAAACTGGGATTGTGGGGACCCCATCGAGCCTACCCCTAATGAAGGTGTCTTACCACCGCCCTAATGGTGACTACTCAAAGGGAACAGCCGTGAGTCTAGAGACGAGTGACCCCATTCCAAGTCACTCGGCTAGTGTGCCGAACTGGGGAAACTCCTCCACTGCGGCAAGGTCGGAGGATGTTGCGGTGACTCCACAACGAATCTTGGAGGCGAAGTGGAGAAGGAACAACAAACGGATACACAAGTTGTCATGACGAGGCTCGGGCGATTAAATCGTTTTAGCCGAAGTGCCAACGCTTCCTCTGCGAGCCAATGACGCGCTGTGCAGTGCGATCGAGGCACGAGGAAGGAACTGCTGGGGAGTTAACACTGGGAAATGAAAGTGCAATCCATGGAGTTTAGACTCCGGTGGATGCCACCTCGAAGACCTCAAGACAGTGACACCGTCGAAGGGACCGCCAAGGCCCGGCCGATTGAGACTGCGGGAGGTAGTGAAGGCTAACGGGAGGTTGAGAGTTCCCGGGTAAAGAGACGGAAGCCGTAACATCCCTCCTACTATCATTGATCCATCCGAAAAGGAGATAAGTGCTCTTCACGATTCCCAAGAAAATCCTAATGTAACCTTTCCGGGATCCGAAGGTGAAGACGGGCCGAGTCATCCCTATATGCCAATCCAAAAGACTCGATTGAGGATGTTCTCCCAAGCACGAGTAAGTTCGACCTTAAGGCTACTCGCCAAACCTTTAATTTTGATGATGAGCCACCCTTGAAATCTCATCATCGTCCGATGACGCTCGGATATGGCCGAGACCAGTCAACTCATGTGGAAAACCAAACAGACCGATGAAGGCATTAAGACAATTGAGGCTCGGCAAGTCGGGTCAACTTCCCAACCGACCACAGCTAAAAACAGAGTCAATCGCGCAGCTCCCCAAGCTGCAAAGGCAGATCCACTCCACCGGAACTTCACAAGCACAAGTTGTCATTCACTGATTCCGTTGCCCGTGATGATTCGTTTGAAGAATCATTTCCCTTCTCTCTGGAAGTACCTGACCTTCCTAAAGAATCAGCTTGAGATCAAGAACGTTTCCATAAACCCGATCTTGTTATTCCAACAGACACCATCATCCCAATGAGACTTTGACTTTGATGTTTGTGGCCGCCACCGAGACAAGTGACAAATGAGGTTCGAGAAGTTTTCAAGGCCATATTTGCATAGATAGAAAAGATGGAGAGGCACCAGGCCTCACCGGACATGAGGTCGACAACGAGACGCAAATCTTACTTCTGCCGATCTGCGAGGAATAATTGTCGATCCGGGAATGGTGGCAACAACAACAAACAATGCGCGTAGAACAAGCTCGATATTTCAGGACATTGTTCAATAAATTGCTAGTCCGGGTGAGAATGCGATACTACTACAACTTTAAGGTTGCAAACCCAAGTGCGAGGTTGTCTCAAGTAATAAATTTCTCGGAGTCCGAGGTCGATCCACAGGAAGTTGATGGAAGTTTACATGATATTTCTTATTTAAAGGATGAGTAAATGGATTTTTTTACTAGTAAGAATATTTTTTTTTTGAGTTACAAGAAATTTAATTAATAGAAATGTTGAGGATTAGGGATTCACTCTTGATTTCGGATAAAGAAATGATTATATTTTCTTACCTCTTAGATTGCCACTATTGGAATCCATACACAAAGAAGGTTCCAATGGGAAGATATTATACATATAAATCATGCAATAAGGTAATCATGTTGTATCATCGATTAGAATTTATCTTATAACATCAATACTTGTTTATGGGATCAAGTATTTATGTATTCTTTGTCTACAACAAATCAAGGTATCCACATTAGTAGTCGGTTGAAATAAAACCAGACACTTAACTAAATGGAACCAAGTATTTGTTGTGCCAATAGATATACATAAATCAAGAAACACCACCAAACAAAAATGTATAAGCTAAAAACAATTGATGATACAAACAATGAAATTTAATATGAATCTATAATCATTCCTTATCCTTCATCAAGAGTTTCACCCTATTTCCTCAACAAAATAAACTTGAATAACATGAAGAAAGTAGAGAAAACAAAAGATTGAAGAAAAACTAAAGCAAATATTTTGTCAAATACTAGAAATCTTACTATAATTTAAGAAAAGCAAGAAAGAAAAATTCTTTTGAAGTTTCTAACTCTAAATTTCTCTACTTAAAACTTGCTCTTGGCTAATGCTAATGACCTCTATTTATAGCCAACTAAAAATCAATTTACAATTATTTTATTCTTTATTTTTATTACAATTAAGAAAATAAGGAAATCAACACCAACTTTGCCACCTTCTTTGACTGGTCATTTTGTCCATGATATCAGTCATCTTTGCTCAATTTTCTTCCACAAATCAATTATCACATGAGTTGGCTTGAATTTCCAACTGATTTCATTGAATTTGAACAAACATGGGCCAATATATGGTTGAATAATTGAGAAGTGGTTGGCATACGGGATTGACTAGTGCAGCAGACCTCTTGGATTTTTATAAATTCATCCAATACAAATATGACTTTGGGGTCTTCATCAATGTTGTAGCTCTATGATTTGTACATACTTAGTAAAAGTTTAGATACAAATACCTTGTATTTTTCGAGTTATGTCCAAACTACCAAACTTGGTCAAGTCCGGAAATTAAATGAGAACCATTTAATCTTCATTTTATGATGAATTTTGTTATCCAAGAAAATATCATTCCAAAATTTTATTTTTGGTTTCAATATCTCTGAAAACTTGTAAATAAATGGATTGTGAATCCATATCTTTAAGAATCATCCCAAAATCATGTCGGAAATGAAAACTATGCTCGTTGATCCAAACCCGCACTAAAAAATGCTTCCAAATACTAATACTATAAAAATCTTGATTTCCTATTTTATTCCTAAAATATTAATAATACTATAAATTCATTTTATTAATAATATTAATAAGGTAAAATAATAATATAAGCCTAAAATAATTTTACATTTTTAACGTTCATCACACTTCAACTAGACTTATTACTAGTCCCTAGTAATTAAAGCATAAAATAATACAAAAGAAATTTGATGAATATGGCACGTTGATCATTTTTTAAAAAAAACTTTATGAAATAGTCTAACAATCAAAAAGTTTATGGTCAGTCATCATAGATGCTATCAAGAATAAATATTATAATTTTTTTATATTATTTTTTTAGAAAGAAATATTGTGTATATATGCACAAAACCACCGTTTCATTTCACAACCCAAAATACATTAACTTCAAACTTGATCATAAAAAAGCCTCAACTCCATATCCTCACAGGTTAGTGTTTGTTGTGTAAATTAGCGAGGTGTTTACTCTTGGAGTTGGAAAACAGACAAAACTCTCAAGGAAATGACCAATATGATTTAGGACAAGCATTCAAACTAAAATTGAGCATAAGATATGTAGTTATAAAATCAAAACACCTAATTTTTTCATACCAAATTATATCTCGAAATTTCATTGGTTTAGAAATCTGCAAACAAAATGATAATACTTTTTTATATATTTTTTTTTTTTTTTTTCTTTTTTCTTTTTTTTTTTTTTTTTTCCTTTTTTTTCCCTTTTTTTTTTTTTTTTCCTTCTCTTTTTTTCTTTTTTTACAACATGACTAACTATGAGCAATACTCATCATAAATTATGTAATGGAGTATTTTTACAACATGACTAACAATGATAACATAACAATGAAGAATACTCATCACAAATTATGTAATAGAGTATTTTTAACAGAAATTGACAATATGGGTGTTAACCAAATCATTTCTCCACATGTAAGGTAGAATATTTAAGTATTACAAATCACAACATAACCATTTCAAACGACCAATTAAAGTTCGAATGCTTGTTTTCTCAAACTCACCACTCATTCACAAAAGATGTGTGAATATTAAAAATAAAATACTTTATCATGATCAAACTTTCATTATATGTATCACAACCAATCTTTTCACAAAACTTAGAATGTGCACAAAACACTTTTTTTTCTTCCTTTTTTTTCTGTAGTTTTTTTATTTTTTTTTTTTCAATTTAATCAAGATAGCATCATTGAATTCAACAATAAGACTATTTTCATGTTTTGACAATTCACAATTGTTTTTAAAAAAATTCACAACATGCCATGTTTTGAAAAGGGAATTACTAGAAAGATAATAGGGATGTGTCTCAAGAATATCAAACTGACATTCTTTACTGTGCCATCAGTGTTTTTTTTTTTTTTCAAAATCACACATTGCAAACTGAAAAAAAAAAACATGTTTACCACAAATAATATCAATTATCCCTTTCCCCCAACTTATGAAAAACATTGTCCTCAATGTCAATAATAAATAGGAAAGTAAGGTTTAGAAGATATTACCTGGTGTATGACTTTTTGAAATGAAACTTGAAGAACACAGTAGTAGTTATACCCGTGAAAGATAAATCTCACAACGTCAGAGACAAATCCAATTTGCGTTTTTTACTTCTATCCTCCTCCGAAAAATAACATGAGCCACTTTTGGATCGGGTTCAACAACAAATGTTTGGAGTTGATCGATTAGTTCACTTGGTGTTGTTGCACAAATTATGATTCGTCTGGCAGACGGTGAAATAAAACCTTTCTCGACAGCATAATCTATGAAAGACAACAAACCATCAAAGAAACCATTAACATTAAGAATACCTATAGGCTTTTGGTGAATGTTGAGTTGTGCCCAGGAGATCACTTGGAATAACTCCTCCAGTGTACCAAAACCACCAGGTAAGGTGATAAAGGCATCTGCATTATGCATCATATTCACCATTCTGTCTTGCATGTTTGATACTCTTAACTCATCTCCAATGGTTTGACCGGTGATTTGTCGGACAACTAAAGGTTTCGGGATAACTCCTAAGACTCTGACTCCTCCCAAATAGGCAGAACCAGCAACACGCCCCATTAACCCAAAATTTACCGAGATTATCAGCTGCCTCAAGAAAACAACTGTCTTTCCCAGGATTTGCACCACAGAATACAGCAACACTGTTAATTCTACGGGAAGAAGAACTCTCCATTTTTTCTCTCTCTTTTTTTTCTTTTTCTGATATAATCTGAATGGTGTAAAAGAAAGAGTGAATGCAACGCTATTTATTGAGGTATGAACAGGGAATGCAACAGTAAATGTAATTATTAGAACTTTTATTTTGTCAAAAAGTTTGAAAATAAAGACAATAAAGTCAAAAAAATAATGCTAACATGTGAAGGAACAGAAAAGTAGTTGTGATTGTGGCTACATCTTCCTCTCGGTTTTACGTCCGAAACGGCTTAAACGCCTCTATGGGTCGGGATATGTTTCCCATCCAATTTTCTTATAAATTGGCAAACAGGTCTTTTTACGTCGATTCCCAAGACGATGTTCACACATTCATTTCAAAATTGGTTCCATAAACAGAGAATTTCACGGTGCACGAATCCACAAGGATGCGTATCAAGAGTCGATGAGAATGTTATCGAAAGACTCCTTACTCAGCCCTTCCTATAAAATAGAATTTTATCTTCTCGATTTCTGAAACCATACCTAAAGAACGACATCTTGTGTCACAAGTCCATCGAGCACATTTGTGACACACTTGTAGTCTTTTGGCCCTTCGTTTTTTTTGAATATGAAATTTTTCCTACACCAGGCATGCATTTGGTAGGAAAAATTGAAAATTCACCTCCTAATGTTACCTTCGCTTCAATTATCCAACGTATATCTTCCGAATGCTTTTGTGCATAAGCATCCTTAACCTTTCAAGCCTGGCTTTGTATATTTTCAAATTTTCATTTGTAGAAAGAAAATCAAATCGCTTTTTGAGAGCAGGGGAATGCTTTTATCCATTTTGAGAAAAATCTCTTGAGAAAATAAAATAAAATATTTTATGTACAAATATCGTGTTTGTGGGAAAATGATGAGTCCGACTTCAATAGTCACGAGTATCTTTATCCGCCATTTAACCGGAAAAGAAATAAAGAAATCCTACAAAACAAACAAATTTACGAAAAACAAATATGTACACTAACTATAACAAGGATTAGAAAGAAAAAGAACTTCCTCTCGGAAGAAATTGATTCTCTAGAAATAGTTTAAGTCTTTGTCCATTAACTTTGAATACATTACCATTTCTAGGATTCTCAATGTCAATGACCCCATAAGGATATATATTTTTCACAATGAAAGGACCACTCCACATTGATCTCAACTTTCCGGAAATAAATGCAACCGAGAATTATAAAGCAAAACTTTTTGACCAATTTCAAATGTTTTTCTTGAAATTTTTCATCATGAAATTCTTTGATTCTTGCTTTATGAATTTTTGAATTCTCGTATGCATCATTTCTCAATTCTTCAAGCTCATTGATTTGTAATTTTCGCAATTTTGAAGCATCATCAAGGTTAAAGTTAAACATTTTGATTGCCCAATAAGCTTTATGTTCGTTCCACGGTAAATGGCAAGGTTTTCCATAAACTATTCTATAAGGAGACATTCCAATGATGTTTTAAAAGCGATTCAGTATGCCCAAAGTGTATCGATAAGTCTAACGAGACCAATCTTTACGATTTGGGTTAACTATTTTCTCCCAAATTTGTTTTATCTCCCTATTTGCAAGTTCAACTCATCCATTTGTCTCAGTGGGTGATAAGGAGTTGCAACTTTATGTGTGATTCCATATTTTTTCATTAAAGTTGCAAAAACTTTGTTACAAAAATGTGTTCCCCATCACTAATAATGACTCGAGGAATTCCAAATCTACTCAAAATATTTTCTTTCAAAAATTTTATCACAATTTTATGATCATTATTTCGACAAGGAATTGCATCGATCCATTTTGAAACATAATCTATTGCAACTAAAATGTAAACAAAACCAAATGATACTGAAATGGCCCCATAAAATCAACACCCAAACAAATAAAGACTTCAATCACCAAAATAGGATTCAAAGGCATCATGTTTTGTTTTGAAATTGATCCTAACTTTTGACAATTTTCACAACTTTTGCGAAAAGTGTAAGTATCTTTGAAAAGATTTGGCCAATAAAATCCACACACCGCAAGATCTTTGCCTTTGGTTTTCTTTACGGAAAAGTGACCACCACATGCTTGAGTGACAAAATTTTATAATGCTACCTACCTCATTGTCGGTACACATCTATTAAAGATTTGATCTGGACAATATTTGAAAAGGTAGGGATCGTCCCCATAAAACCTTTTTACCTCGGTCAAAAAATTCTTTTTGTCTTGTGAATTCCAATTTGATGGCATCATTCTGTCACAAGAAAATTAACAATATCCGCAAACCAAGGCACCACAAAGAATATTAAACAATTGCTCATCGGGAAAAGTATCATTGATAGGTGGTGTTTGAAACGAATCATCACAAATAAGTCTTGATAAATGATCGGCTACAACATTCTTTACTCCTTTCTTATCACGAATGGTTATATTGAACTCTTGTAGTAAGAGAATCCACCTAATCAATCTTGGTTTGGAATCCTTTTTTGACAAAAGATATTTCAAAGCCGCATGATCACCGAAAAACGACAATTGGTGAACCAACAAGATAGGATCGAAATTTTTCCAATGCAAATACCACAAAGAAGTAATTCTTTTTCAAAGTGGTTGAATAATTGATTTGAGCACTATTCAAAGTTTTACTTGCGTAGTAAATGACATATGGTTTCTTTTCTTTTCTTTGCCCTAACACGGCTCCAACGGCATAGTCACTAGCATCACACATTATTTAAACGACAATGTCCAATCGGGGGTTAGATTATTGGGGCGGATGTAAGCATGCTTTTAAGTTGACAAAAGCATTTTCATAATTTTCGGTCCATTCAAAACCAATATCTTTTGTTAGAAGATTATACAAAGGTTTAGATATTATACTAAAATCTTTGATAAATCTTCTATAAAAGCCAAAGATGCCCTAAAAATGATCTTACCTCCTTCACAGATTTTGAGTACGTAGATTGGCAATTAATTCCACTTTGATTTATCTACCTCAATACCTCTTACTTAAATAATGTGTCCAAGAACAATACCAGCTTGTTACCATAAAATGACATTTTTCCCAATTAAGCACAAGGTTCTTTTCTTCACACCGATCAAAACTTTTTCTAAGTTTAACAAGCAATCTTCAAATGATTCACCAAAAACTGAAAATTCGTCCATAAAGACTTCAAGAAAACGTTCTACCATGTCATCAAAATGCTAAGCATGCATCTTTGAAATGTAGCTGGTGCATTACATAATCCAAAAGGCATCCTTCTATATGCAAATGTACCAAAAGGACATGTAAAAGTTGTTTTCTCTTGATCTTCAAGTGCAATTTCAATTTGATTATACCCAGAATATCCATCTAAGAAACAATAGAATTTATGACTGCAACTCTTTCTAAGATTTGATCCATAAAAGGTAATGGAAAATGATCTTTTCGGTAATCGAGTTAAGTTTCTGTAGTCAATGCACACACGCCAACCAAGATATGATTCTAGTTGGAATTAACTCATTATTTTCATTTTTGACTACAGTAACACCAGACTTCTTTGGCACAACATGAATAGGACTTACCCATTTACTATCAGAAATAGGATAAATGATCTCATTATCTAAGAGTTTAATGATTTCATTTCTCACTACTTCTTTCATATATGGATTTAGTCTCCATTGCATTTCTCTAGGGGGTTTCGCATTTTCCTCTAAATAAATGTTATGCGTGCAAATCGGAGGACTAATACCTTTTATGTCAAAGAATGGTCCATCCTAAAGCATTTTTATGCATTTTCAAAGTCTCAATCATCTTACCTTCCCGAGATGCATCAAGCTTTGAAGAAATTATTACAGGAAAAGTCTCATTCTCCCCCAAAAAAGAGTATTTCAAATCAGATGGTAAGGGTTTCAAATCGATTTTTGGAGCTTTCATGCTTGAAGGAACAGGTTGCACTTTTGATGATGACAACTCTTCAAATTTTGGTTTCCAAAAATGATTTTCCAATGCTTAAAATTCAGTTGAAACATCGAACATTTATTTTCACACATACCGTCACTTTGAAACACGTTTCATCAAATTTAAAAGAATCGGTGAAATTTTCATGAACAAGTTCTTCAATTGAATCCACTTCATGTAATTCAGCATCGTCAGTAGGTTGTTTGCAAACATTAAACACATTTAATTCCAAAGTCATATTTCCAAAAGATAACTTCAAAATACCATTCCTACAATTTATCAAAGCATTTGAAGTTGCAAGAAATGGATGACCTAAAACGACAGAATTTGTGTCTTTGTATTTACAACCGGCCGAGTATCCAAAACAATGAAATCAACAGAAAGTAAAATTTGTCAATTTGCACCAACACATCTTCTACTATTCCTTTTGGAACTTTAATCGACCGATCAGCTAGTTGGAGTACAATTGGAGTTTCTTTAGGTTCACCCAAACCTAATCTGTTCATAAACTGAAAAAGGTAGAAGATTTACACTAGCACCTAGATCAAGCAAAGCACGTTCTATTCTAGTGTCCCCTATGATGCATGAAATTGTTGGACAACCAGGATCTTTATACTTAGGTGGAGCAAATTGTTGGATAATTGAACTCACACTCTCAGTTAAAAATGCCCTTTTCTTCACATGATGCTTTCTTTTGATTGTGCACAAATCTTTCAAAAACTTTGCATAAGGTGGGACTTGTTTGATTGCATCCAACAAAGGAATATTAATTTTGACTTGTTTAAACAATTCAAAAATCTCAGAATTTGAGTTTGATTTCTGAGTTGGTTGCAATCTTTGAGGAAAAGGAGCAGGAGGTGTATATGTTTCATCATTTTCAAACTTACCTCCAGTCAACTTACCTTCTTCATCATTGTTATTTTCATTCTTCATTTCTAAAGATGAACTAATAACTTTCTTGGGATGAATTGTTTTATCAACAACTTTCCCACTTCAAGTGTTGTGACCGAATTAGCCTCATTGATCGGACTCTCACCTGAAGTAGAAACAACAACACCGTATGGAAGGATTAGGTTGAGGTTGAGCAGAAACTTACCCTTTTCTTGAGTTCGCAAAAAGTCATGTGAGTGTTGAAAGTGAATTCTGATCTCATTGATGGCTTGAGAAGTTTTATTATTGATGCTTGTTTGCTCATGCATAAATGCTTGCAAAGTCTCCTCAAGTGATTTTACATGTGGGTCGGATATGAAGGAAAAATTCGGTGGTTTTTGTGAATTCATTTGTTGAGATGATTTCTCCATTGTGGATTGTAAGTTTCAGAATATGGAGATTGAAAAGGTTTTTCAATCCATTCATGACATTATCCTCAACAGGAATATGAGGCCAATCATTGGTGGAGTGTTCATTAATTCCACAAATGTCACAAACTTTTTTATCTTGCACATATTTTACTTCCTTTACCTTCTTAACTTCTATGTAATCGATTCTTTTAGCCAAAAGTGAAAGCCTGGCACTTAAACCTGCCCTCTTGATTAAGGTGAAATTTTCCTTTATTTTCATCAACACTATGCCAAGATTGAGAATTTTCTCGCCAAATAATCAAGATATTCAAGCGCTTCATCGGGTTCTTTATCAAGAAACCGACCATTACACATTGACTCAATGAATTGTTTTGTTTCAGAGTTAAACCTTCATAAAAGAAACGATGATACGCCAATTTTCAAAACCATGATGTGGGCAGAATTCAACAATTCTTTAAACTTTTCCCAACTTCAAAGAAAACTTTTTAGGATTTTGAGAAAAATTAAATTTGTCTTTTCAAAGCATTAGTTTTGTGAGTTGGAAAGAACTTTTTCAAAAATTCAGTTTGCATTTCTTGCCAAGTGCCAATTGATCTAGGTTTCAAAAAGCTAAGCCAAGTTTTTGCCTTATCTTTTAAGAAAAAGGAAATAATTTGAGCTTAACAATTTCATTTGTACAATTTTGATCATCAAATGTGGCACATACTTCTTCAAACTCCTTTAAATGTAAATATGGGCTTTGATCCATACCATGGAAATTAGGAAGTAGAGGAATCATCCCCTGCCTGAATCGAAAGTTGTTTGCATTTAGTGGAAAAATAAAACACGAAGGAGTAGAATTTCGAGGGGTTGCAAGTAGTAACGCATATTACGTCTTCTTGATTTTCCGCTCGTTGAATCTCATCATGAACAACTTCATTTTCAGCCATAATTGGTGCGTGTGGAGGTGAATCAAAATTTTCAATCAAATTTTCTGAATTATTTCTAACTAAACGATGAGAATTGGGACTACGACACCATGTAACCATGCAAATACACAATATTTACAGTTAAAAAAAAATATTCACAAACCTGAAACTTACCGTGCCTTCCCGACAACGGCGCTTAAAACTTGTCTGCAACTTTAAGGTTGCAAACCAAAGTGCATGTTGTCTCAAGTAATAAATTTCTCGGGAGTCCAAGGTCGATCCACAGGAAGTTGATGGAAGTTTACAAGATATTTATTATTTAAAGGATGAGTAAATAGATTTTTTTACTAGTAAGAATATTTGTTTTTAGTTACAAGAAATTTAATTAATAGAAATGTTGAGGATTAGGGATTCACTCTTGATTTCGGATAAAGGAATGATTATATTTTCTTACCTCTTAGATTGCCATTATTGGAATCCATACACAAAGAAGGTTCCAATGGGAAGATATTATACATATAAATCATGCAATAAGGTAATCATGTTGTATCATCGCTTAATTTATCTTATAACATCAATACTTGTTTATGGGATCAAGTATTTATGTATTCTTTTGTCTACAACAAATCAAGGTATCCACATTAGTAGTCGGTTGAAATAAAACCAGACATTTAACTAAATGGAACCAAGTATTTGTTGTGCCAATAGATATACATAAATCAAGAAACACCACCAAACAAAAATGTATAAGCTAAAAACAATTGATGATACAAACAATGAAATTTAATATGAATCTACAATCATTCATTATCCTTCATCAAGAGTTTCATCCTATTTCCTCAACAAAATAAACTTAGAATAACATGAAGAAAGTAGAGAAAACAAAAGATTGAAGAAAAACTAAAGCAAACATTTTGTAAAATACTAGAAATCTTACTATAATTTAAGAAAAGCAAGAAAGAAAAATTCATTTGAAGTTTCTAACTCTAAATTTCTCTACTTAAAACTTGATCTTGGCTAATGCTAATGACCTCTATTTATAGCCAACTAAAAATCAATTTGCAATTATTTTATTCTTTATTTTTATTACAATTAAGAAAATAAGGAAATCAACACCAACTTTGCCACCTTCTTTGACTGGTCATTTTGTCCATGATATCAGCCATCTTTGCTCAATTTTCTTCCACAAATCAATTATCACATGATTTGGCTTGAATTTCCAACTGATTGCATTGAATTTGAACAACCATGGGCCAAGATATGGTTGAATAATTGAGATGTGGTTGGCATACGGGATTGACTAGTGCAGCAGCCTCTTGGATTTTTTTATAAATTCATCCAATACAAATCTGACTTTGGGGTCTTCCTCAATGTTGTTGCTCTATGATTTGTACATACTCACTAAAAATATCAGATACAAATACCTTGTATTTTTCGAGTTATGTCCAAAATACCAATCTTGGTCAAGTCTGAAATTAAATGAGCACCCTTCAATCTTCATTTTATGATGAATTTTTTATCCAAGAAAATATCATTCCAAACTTTGATTTTTGGTTTCAATATCTCTGAAAACTTGTAAATAAATGGATTGTGAATCCATATCTTCAAGAATCATCCCAAAATCATGTCGGAAATGAAAGCTATGCTCGTTGATCCAAACCCGCACTAAAAATGCTTCCAAATACAATTCTATGTTGATTTCTATTTTATTCCTAACATATTAATAATACTATAAATTCATTTTATTAATAATATTAATAAGGTAAAATAATAATATAAGCCTAAAATAATTATACATTTTTAACGTTCATCGATACGAAGACAAGAATGCAAGAGAACATCAATCGAATGCATGAATCTCATAGCACGAGAGATGCAAACATTTGCTGCGTGAATATAATAAGAAAGAGCTCCTGTCGTAGAGGAGAACATGGATAGGAAGTTCAGCCTCCTCATGGCTGAAATGAAGCTGGTGACAGCGAATCCAACGCCACCCGCTCCGAATTCCGTGCAGCATACTCCGCAGCAGATTCAAGCATAACTCAACTATCACCGCTTAGACTTCATGATTGCTAGCTTGTTTCTAGGCGTTCCTCTCTCCTTTGACGATGCCAAAAAGGGGAAGAGGAATACCTCAAGCGTTGAAATGATCCGTCGAAAAGGAGGACGATTCTGTGAAGGGAAAGACAAATTTGAGGAACAGAGAAGAGAGAAGAAAGGAAAATCATGAGAGGGAAGGTTCGAAAGATATAACCTTGATGATTGCTAAAACCCCCCAACAAGGTCTTGTCACAGCTGATATCATCAGCAAACTCCCTGTGACTCTGCCGCTCCAACATCCTGCAGTACCCATGGCTGAAAAGAGAAAGATAGTTGAAGCAGGGATGAAGGAAGTGGAAGGAACCGAGTTATGGATATTCTCAAACAACATGGAGGCATTCCAACAGATAGAGACACATATGCAAATTCGACGTGGGAACCGAGCCAAGATCTGTTGATGAATTTAAGATGCTCGCATCCGAGGGTTACTTCGTAAATATGTCTATGGCCCAAACTTGGGATTTGTATTGGGAAAAAGGCCCCCAAGCTATGTGAAGAAGTCGACAGCAAACAGATCACTGGCAATCGCTCTGTCAGTCACTCTGCTAGTCACTCACCGAGAAAAAGAAGGCCCCAATACAATACACGCCCGGAGGAAGAGGAAGAAGGCTGTGGTGGAGGAAGAGGTTTGGACCTGACCTCTCCGCCCATAAACATTGAGTACATAGATCTAGGCAAGAAAGGAGGGATCTATTGGGCCGGATTCGACGAAGTAGCCAACCCGCAAGTGGCTAAAAACAATCTTTGAGTATGTGAAAAGGATTGAAGAAGAAAATAGAAGTCAAACTCACTGTGGGAGGAAAGACAAGAAAGAAAAAGAAGAGATGAAGATGCCGTAAAGGCTAATGAGAAAAAGAAGGAGGTCAAGATGAGAAGAAGAAAAAAGGTCAAGATGACAGAGTCAAGAAGAGGAAAAGAAGGAGGCGAAGGAGATGAAGTGTTGATGTTCACCCTTCATGTATTTTACTATGTAAATACATCTTTATGTAAGTCTTCTCAGATATCGAATAAAATTGTATAATTTCTATACTTGCGTAGATATAGAGCAACATGGTTACCTTAAGTTACATTTAAGTCTTTGATACACTCAGAAAGCAAAAAAGAACAAGAATGTAATGATCAATAAAAGATTGATTCTACGCATACATTCTATGATTCTACATTGTCCACGTATCTTTCTTTGTAGTCAATTATTGAATGAATGTTTTAAGTTTTGGCATCATCAAAAAGGGGGAAATTGTTGGGAAATCATTTTTAGATTTTGATGAATGCCATGTAAAACTTAGAATAGAAAGTTGGCACCCCATTTTTGTTGTAAATTACATTGTAATAGATAGGGCTAGTCAAATGAGTTAAGTTAGCTATGCTAAGATATGCAATAAATCAACCGGAGACTAGAAGGAAGACTCATTTGAGGCGGTGAGTGTGGCAAAGAAGAGAAGACAGAACTCATCAAGGTGCAAAATCGAGATGCAATGAGTTGAAGTGACATGAGTCATCCAATGATTGGAAGCCGACTTGAAGTCACCTGGGAAGTCAAGGAAATGCGATCAAGTCAAGATAATCGAAAGAGATCCGCGTTACGTAAGTCAAGAGAATTTCTTAAACAAGTAATACTTCCATACTTGCCTTTCTTAAAGTGCTCGATCCCCGAGAAGCGTGCAAATAGAATAAACCAATAGGAAGCACCGCACTGTCACAACTCGAAAAGTCAATACTCATACATACGAGAAAATGTCAATTTTAAGGATCGCAACAAGACACCAACGACCACAAGTGTCTTTTGAAAATTAGCCTATCTCTTCAACGGGCAAATTTTTCAAAAGAACACTATAAAAGGCCGAGGAATCTATTTGAGAGAAGATGGTTACCTTGACAATCGTAAAAACAAACACGAACAAGAAAAGCAATATCTCAGAACCAAAAATATTCTCAAATCATTCAAGGTCAATCCTCAAGCCTACACTACGAAGGAAATCAATCTAACACTCACCGTGAAGGAAAGACGACTTCAATCGGTTGAAGAGGAAACATCCGAAAAATCAAGGGGTCAACACTCCACGGAGGATTGTAGAAAGGTTCAAAGACGAACCAGTCTCAACTTTTTGGAGGGCTTCGTGATCAAATCCAAGAAGCTTGAGCAAGTGGGATGTAGTAGCAAGGCAAATGCCTGTGAAGAAGGCGAGTCGTACGAGAAGCCACCGTGTGATCAAGGCATCTCCAGATCGAGTCCCAAAGGATCAAGTCACCGTGTGATCAAGACTTGCATATGGACTGTTAACCACTTTGTATATTGATCAATACTTAGTGGATTCCTCCGGAGTTGGAGAAGAGAGGAGTAGAAGAATTACCCCATCTTCAACCTCTATAAAAACTTATTGTGTCATTTACATTTCAAAGACATTAATTTACGCACATTACTTTAATATCTCACGATAAATTTGCTATCCAATTAATAATCACCAAAGTGCTAAAACCAAGCATTAAAACATATTTAACCAAAATTCAAGGGTGTTAAGTCTTCCAAAAACATATCACGATCGAGTTAAGTCTTTAGTCAAAACAACCGAGTTATTCTATCAACACTCGATCAGTCCGCATTGAGTGACTAACTCTATTTGATTAACTAACTTAGCTGTCCACCAAGGACTTAGCGTGAAGTATTAACTCGAACGTTTTAAAAGGACTAAATCGAAAAGTTGGTAAGGTTTATTCAACCCCCTTCTAAACCTTACACCCACACCCATTGGGACCTACATAGCAAATCCTACGAAAGCGGAGGATTGGTTGTAAAACTCTAGAGAATATGTTCCAATACAATAGGGTCCAAGGAGAAGAGAGTTTGTCAAGTTCAGTAGCAGCAGAAATCCAACTTTCAACCACGTCAAGGACAACAACAATGGGAACAAGTTAAGCGCCAAAGAGCTGATCAAAGTAAGGCATATATAACACTACTACTTTGCCCTAGGTGCAAGACCTAACATACTAGGAGTTGCACGATAGATACTAGGAGATGTTTTATGTGTGGGACATTGGGACATTTTTCTTACATGTGCCTAAATATTCCAAATCCTATATGACAAAAACATGTACAAGCCAAAGCATTTAATATCACCAGAGCGGCAGCGTAATGCGAACCCATCAAAGTGGTTATAGGTAAACCTCTTAGCTTTAACAACCCAACATTCGTATTATTTGATTCTCGAGCTACTAATTCATTGTAACCCACCGACAAGGTGAGGAGACCGTAGAACACCGGATATTACGAAGGTTAGTTACAACGTGATGATTCCGTCCCTGGGACTCAAGGCGAACCAATCAAATTTTGAAAGTGTGCACTTTGTTCCAATAGAAAATAGAGAGCTTTATGCTTTGATCTTATTGTATTACCGATGAATGATTATGATGTAATTTTGGGTGCGGATTTATTATCAAAGTATGGAGCTACTATCAATTGTCGGAAAAGACAACCCTTTCAACCTCCAGGAAGAACCATTTACCTTTGTAGGAATCACGACTCACTTTAGATTTCCAATGATATCGACTAAAAGCACAACGCTTACTAGATTCTCGCTGCGAAGGATACCTAGTAAGTGTCATAAGCACCGACAAACAACACCAACCAATCCTTGATGAAGTTCCAATAGTGCGAGAATATCCCGATGTATTTTCGGATGATCTTCCTGATTACCACCGACCGTGAGATTGAGTTTGATATTGACCTACTTCCGAACGCCTCCAATTTCTAAAGCTCCATCTCACATGGCTCCATCTGAATTGAAAGAATTGAAGATACAATTGCAGGAGTTGCTAGATAAAGGCTTATTAGACCTAGCTTTTTGCCATGGGGTACGCCATCCTGTTCGTCACGAAAGAGGTATGGTACGATGAGATTGCACATCGACTACCAAGAATTGAACAAAGTTACAATTAATAATAAATACACATTACCTCAAATCAATGATTTGTTCGACCAACTTTAAGGTGCAACAAAGATTTTCGAAGATCAACTTGTGATTCGGTACCATCAACTCGAAAATTAAAGAATGGTTTATGATGCGTATTGATGCAAAACGGTAAGGTGATTTCGTATGCATCTAAGCAATTGAAAGACTATGAAAAGAATTACCCTACACATGATTTAGAGCTTGTTGCGGTGGTATTTGCGCTCAAGATATAGAGGCATTACCTATATGAGGAACGATGTGAGATCTAGACAGATTACAAGAGTTTAAAATATTTTTTCATGCGTAAGTAATTAAATATGCGACAACGACGGTGGTTGGAGCTAGTGAAAGACTACGATTGTGTAACCAATTATTACCCTGGTAAAACCAATGTTGTAGCGCACGCGTTGAGCCGAAAATCAACACAAAGCAATGCAATTGCGATTCACAATAGGAAACCGAGTTAATGGATCTTGAAAAATGAACGTAGAGGTTGTATCATTAGGGTCCATTGAAGCTAAGTTAGCGGCGTTAACACTCGACCTCACGCTACTTGATCAAATTCAACAGAACAACAAGGTGATGATTACTATGCCAAAATGAAGAAAGATATTGCCTCTCGAGTGTTTTTGATTTCAAAATATATGAGAATGGTGTACTTTGTGATTTAAAGAACGATTATAAGTGCCCAATAGGGATAATCTCCGAGAAAATGTTCTAGCGTGCGCATTCAACGCCATATTCTTTACATCCAGGAGCTACCAAAATGTACAGAGATTTGAAGATGCATTATCGGTGACCAGGTATAAAAAGGGGTATCGCGCAATACGTGGAAGAATGTTTAATATGTCAACAAATAAAGGTAGAACACAAAAGGCCAGCAAGAATGTTGCAACCTCCGCTATACCCGAATGGAAATGAGAAAGAATTACCATGGATTTTGTGACAGTTTGCCCAAAATCACAAGGGACATGATGCTATTTGGGTGATCATAGATAAATTAACCAAATCCACTCATTTTATTCCTATTTGCTCACTTTATTCGATAAATCGATACGCACAACTTTATATATAGGAAGTGGTTAGACTTCACGGTGTGCCATTATATAATATTTTAGATAGAGACTCTAGATCTTATCTAATTTCTCAAGGAGTTTACGAAGGCACTAGAAACACGATTTTGTTGTTTAGTACGCTTATCACTCTCGGACTCGACTGACAATCGTAACGAACGATACAAACTTTAGAAGATATGCTTAGAGCACGTTTCAAGGATAATGGAGTAAATATCTACCTTTAGTAGAATTCTCCTATAACAACAGCCATCAAACCACAATCGGGATGACTCCCTATGAAGCATTGTACGGTAGAAAGTTTAGATCGTCGATCCACCGGGACGATGTTGGTGAAAGGAAGCTTTTAGGCCAAGACATGATTCGAGAAATGACAAGCTATGGCATAAATTCGACAAAGGATGGAAATCGCCAAAGTCGACGGAAAAGCTACTCGATCAAAGAAGAAGAATGTTAGAATTTTCTCGTAGGAGATCAAGTGTTTCTTAAGGTGGCACTAATGAAAGGAGTAATGCGATTTGGAAAGAAAATGGAAGCTCACCTCCTAGATACATTGGCCCATTCCATATCACAAAATAATTGGTGATGTTGCTTATAGACTTGACCTACCAAAGATCAATGTCTCAAATACATGACGTATTTCACGTTTCTATGTTGAGAAAATACGTTTCAAACTCATCTCATATTTTGAAACACTAGCCAAAGAGAATTAAAAGTCGACTTGAGCTACGAAGAGGTGCCTGTGGAGATACTATTACAAGAGGTAAATAAACTCAGAATAAAGAAATCCCTTTAGTGATAGTGCTCTAGAGAAATCAATTAGTAGAAGAAGCTACATGGGAAAGAGAAGACAAGATGAGAGCTAAATATCCTGATCATTGGGAAATTTATTTTTTAGATTTTGATGAATGCCATGTAAAACTTAAAATAGGGCTGATCAAGCCGAGTTAAGTCACTATGACTAAATATGCAAAAAGACAATCAAGATCGGAAGGAAGACTCACCGCAAGACAACCGAGTATGGCAAAGAAGAGAAGACAGGGACTCGATCAAGGAACAAACAGATGCAACGAGTGGAGTATCGACAAGTCACCAAACATAGCCAAGTCTCAAGTCGAAGTGACAGAGAGTCATCCACGATTGGAAGTCGACTCTAAGTCACCTGGGGAAAGCAAGGAAATGCAATCAAGTCGAGATAATCGAAAGAGATCCGTTGCACAAAAATCAAGAGAATTACTTAAACAAGTAATATCTCCATGCTACCTTTCTCGAAGTTCTCGCCCCGAAGCGTGCAAAAGGAATAAACCAATGGGAAGCACTACACCGTGTCGAACTCGAAAGCTAAAGAACATTTTATACGAGGAAGTGGCAAATTCAAGGATCGCAACAAGACAAGCCAACGCCCACAAGTGACTTTCAAAAATAAGCATATCTCTTCAACGGGCGATTTTTGAAAGATCACTATAAAAGGCCGATGAATGACTCGAGAGAAGGTGACTGAACCAAAACATTCAAGAAATCATTTGAATCAGCCGAAAAATATTCTCAAATCATTCAAGATTAATCCTCAAGCCTACATTACGAAGCTCATCAATCCAACACTCACCCGTGAAGGAAAGAAAACTTCAATCGGTTGAAGAGGAAATTATCAAGAATCAAGGGGGTCTACATTCCACGTAGGATTGTAGGAAGGTTCAAGGTCGAACTACCTCTCGAGTTTTTGGAGGGCTTGATCAAATCCAAAGAGCTTGAGCAAGTGAGTTGTAGTAGCAAGGCAACCGCCCGTGAAGAAGCCGAGTCATACGAGAAGCCACCGAGTGATCAAGGCATCTCCAGCCGAGTCCCAAAGGATCAAGTCGCTTGTGTGATCAAGACTTGTATCTAGACTGCTACCACTTTGTATACGATCAATACCTAGTGGATTCCTCCAGAGATTGGAGAAGAGAGGAGTAGAAGAATTACCCCATCTTCGAACCTCTATAAAAATCTTATCGTGTCATTTACATTTCAAAGACTTTAATTCCTGTATCTTATTTGTTTAACTCACGATAAATTTGCCATCCACTTGATAATTTCTAAGTACTAAAACAAGCATTAAATCTCTTAACCATAATTAAGGGTGTTAAGTCTTCCAATAAAACAAACTACCATTGAGCTAATTCAGTTTTAATAATGAGTTATTCCATCAACACTCAGTTGAGTCTCGTTGAGTGACTAACTCTACCGATTAACTAAATTGGTCATGTCACCAAGACACAAAATGTGTAGTATCAACTCTGAATTTTAAAAAGGACTAAATCGAAAAGTTGGTAAGGTTTATTCAACCCCCCCTTCTAAACCTTACACTCACACCCCTTGGGACCTACAAGTGGTATCAGAGCGGTTGGTTCATTGAGCCTTCCGCACTGGTTACTGAACTAGATCTCCAAATTTTTCAAAGTCTATTTTAGTACTTAAGCTTTCAAAACTCCTTTTATCATTAAAAGTTATCGTCATGGAAGCAAATTTGACACGTATCCCTATGTTCACAATTGAAGAATTTGATGATTGGAAAATTCGTGATGCGAGCTCATTTATCAAAGATTACATGATGAGATGTGGATAGTGATAGAGGATGGGCCACCGCAAATCTTAAACAGAGATGTAGCTGCAATGAAGGTGAAGAGGATGTAGCTCCCGCACACCTATGATTGAAAACCAAGAGTCAATGGACAAATGATGACAGAAAAGATATAACTTGACAATGTGGCCAAGGACATTCTTTACAAAACCTTGACAAAGCCATGTTCAACAAAGTCAAATCATGCAAAACGGCTAAAGAAATCAGGACAAGCTAACATTGATTTGTGAAGGCTCGAGCAAATCAAAGAAAACAAATTATCGGTGGTTGTACGAAATTCGAGAATTTCAAAATGATCTCGGGAGAGAACCTGGATCAACCGGATGCTCGATTCACGTAAATCACCAACGAGCTATCAAGACTTGGAAAGGAATATACACGAAGAAATGTGTATGAAGATTCTAAAAGTCTTCCAAATGAATGGGAAATGAAGGTCATGGCACTAAGACATTCCATGGACCTATCAAAGACATCCAACCATGAACTATTCTCGCACCTCAAAGCCTACGAATTTGAGCCGAGAAGAAAAGACCAGAAGAGACAGTTGTACCCAAAACAAATGCTTCTAATTGTTAAAGATGGGAAGAGAGCCGAGGTCAAAGTCATTGACCCGGAAGAAATAGCCCTCCGGTAAAAGGTTCAACAAGTTCTTCAATAAGAACTACAAGAAAGGCAAGGGCGAATCCTCCGAGGAAGACACTCACTCCCTCCAAGTCAAGAGAAGATAGGCCAACCAAGAGAACATCATCAAAAAGTCAATATCAAAGGGCGACAATCCAAGAATGGAAAGAGCCGATCAAAAGGTTGAATATCTATGCCGAACTGTAGGGCAACCAGCAGTCACTATGCCATTGATCGCCATATCTTGTAGTCAACAAATACAGAATGAAGAAGAAAGAAAGGTCTTCGAGAGAAAAAAGACAAGAAAAGAAAAAGGCAATGTTGGTCGCAGAGATCACGAGACAAACCAAGTCAAAAGACATAGCCGAGTCGAGAGTAGTGAAGTCGACTACTCAAGTGACTCAAGAAGAAGCCATAACTGTTTGATGGCCAAGGAACAAGATCAACTTGACCAAGAAGATGAGGTACACTCTAACTCATCAAACTCGTATTCTAGTGATAGTGATCGATGACACACACACTTCATCACCCACCGATCTTTATGATTCATTAGGCAAAATGATGAAAGACTTTGAACACATTAAATCCTCACACACACTACTAAATGAGGAAAACAAATCTACTCAAGAGCCAAAACTTACAAAACTAAGGAGTTGAGTATTCTAAGTCAAATAGGCATGAGAGTGAAAGTTTAAAGACTGAAAATGCAAAGTTATTAGCGTAAATAGCCGCTATAGAAAAGAGGGAAAATGACCTCAAAATGTGATTGCCTCATTTACTAAGGCATCTAAATCATTGGATGATCTTATTATGAGTCAAAGAGAATGTGGAGACAAGATAGGCTTAGATTTAATTCCACTATGCTATGTCGTGCTCCAAGAGTGATTTTGGAAAAGGGATCTTCAAGCAATGAAGTATCTCAAAATCCAAAACTCCAAATGGTGCACACACATTTAATCCAAAGCACAACTACAGTAAGCTGGCCTCGTTATAAAGGAAAAGGAAAACAAATGTACTTGAGTGCGCCTGAAAGGACAAAATTTGAGAAGAAATTCACGAGTTCCTCAAGAAACTCCAAACAAAAATACTCTGTAAAAGAAGAAACAGAGCTACCAAAACCCTTAAAATCTATAAAAGAAATACATATGATGGGAATGGTAGAAAATATCCAAGTCAAGCTGATTGGAATAATGTGAACTATCAAAGAAAATCTATGGAATATAAGCCCATATGGCAAAGGCCCGTAACTCAAATAGGGGCCATTCCAAAGGTATAAGAGCTTTCATCAAAGACACATATGCACCTAGGCACTACACTCAAACATCACAACTACCCAAAGAAGGCGAGTTGCTAGAACACATATACAGCATACAGACAAAAAGAGACAAATTGTATGAGCCTAGAATCCCAAGCAATTTGCCAAGATTAATTATGATTATGGCACTCGATAGATGGCAACCCCTTAGAGTCAAATCATTTGGCTATAAGTTGGTTGGATCATCTTACAATTTAACCCCTCAGACCCGCATAAGTATGGGTACCTAAAACTTAAATTCCTTGATTGCGGGTTCAAGGAACAAAATGAAAGTGCCAAGGAACCTGGTACATGGATAGTGGTTGTTCCGGACACATGACAGAAACAAGAAAAACCCACAAAATTCAAGGAAGTCAAAGGAGCAAAAGTCATATTTGGAGGAAATGAAGCTCCAGGAGAAATAAGAGGCATTGATCCATCAAGAAAAATGGATTAGAAATCACGATGTTGCATATGTTGAAGGACTCAACTTCAACTTGCTAAGCATCACCCCAACTCGCGGATGACAAGGGTTATAATGTTGGATTTAACATGGCTATATGCCGAATCTAGGATGCTCAATCGAATGAAGTTGTGTTGCAAGGATACGCATGAAGAACATGTATGTCGTGGATTGGTCAATCGCAACACCCAAAGACTGTCTATTAGCAAAAACACAAATTAATCAAGTTGGTTGTGGCACAAAAAGCCGAGTCATCTGAATTTCAAAACGATTAACAAGCTTGCCGTATATTCTTGTGGAAGGACTTCCCAGACTCGAGATACAAGAGGGAGAGTATATGTGACGATGTCGAAGGGAAAACAAATCAAATCATCATTCAAAGAAAAGACTGCCCATCTTCAACAAGAATACTACATCCGGTACATATGGATCTATTTGATCCAAAGGAACCAACTAGCATAAGTGGAAAGAAATACACCTTGGTGGTAGTAGATGACTACTCAAGATATACATGGACTATATTCATGTGTAAGAAGAAAGAAACTCTACGTAAACTACCACAAATACGAAGAGAATTCAAAATGAGAAGAACCAAACCATTATCAAAATAAGATCGATGGATGAACCGAGTTTGTCAATGGAATAATAACTCGATATTGTATTGAAAATGGTATTGGTCATGAACTATCTCGGCAAAGGACCCCACAAACAGAATGGAGTTGCGAGAAAGAAGGAATAGAACTCTCAAAGAAGCGGCAAGGACCATGATAGTGAAGCAGGTGACCAAAAAGATTTTGGGTTGAAGCAATAAACACAAAGATGCTACACTCAAAATAGATGCATGATAAAATGACAAATTTGACAAAGACTCCTTATGAGATTTGGACAGGAGAAAACCTAATGTTGCATATTTTAGAATATTTGGATGTAAATGCTTCATCCATAACAATGACAAAGATAATCTAAAGGCGTTTGATGCTAAAGTCGATGAAGGTATTTTCTTGGGATACTCAATCGAAAGCAAAGCCTACAGAGTGCTCAACAAGAGGACTATGGTTACGAGGAATCCATTCATGTGGTGTTCGATGAACCAAACGTTAATGGAGAAGACATTGAAGAATCAAATGACAAGCTAAATCAACCAACCATGCGAGAAGAATCCCTATGTCAAGCCGAAATCGAATTGTAAACTCGTGAAGAAGATGAGATAGTCGAATCTCAAAAACACCGAAAATTTGCGGCCCAAGTGATTATGAGAGAGTCGATCAAAGCAACACAAAATTTTCGCAAGACGATCAATCCACCTAACTTACTCCAACCTGATGTAAGATGGCCGAGAGACCATTTGTAGGTCCCAAGGGGTGTGAGTGTAAGGTTTAGAAGGGGTTGAATAAACCTTACCAAATTTTCGATTTAGTCCTTTTAAATATTCAGAGTTGATACTACACAATTGTCTGTGGAAACCAATTTAGTTAATCAAGAGAGTTAGTCTTCAACAAACTCAACAGAGCCGTCATTGATGGAATAACTCATCCGTTAAGTCTAAATTAACTCAACTCGTGGTTTGTTTTTTAATGGAAGACTTAACACCCTTAAGTTTGGTTAAGTAGAGATTTAAAGCTTGATTTAGTACTTAGAAATTATCTAATGGATAGCAAATATGTCAAATGAGAATTAAGCAAATATAGTGCAGAATTTAAGTCTTTGAAATGTAAATGACACAATTAGATTTTTATAGAGGTTCGAAGATGGGGTAATTCTTGTACTCCTCTCTTCTCCAACTCCCGGAGGAATCCACTAGGTATTGATCAAGATACAAAGTGGTAATGTTCCAGATACAAGTCTTGATCACACAAATGACTTGTTCCTTTGGGACTCATCCGAGATGCCTTGATCACTCACCGGCTTCTCGTATGACTCAGCTTCTTCACAGGCAGCTTTACCTTGCTACTACCCACTTGCTTAAGCTCTTTGGATTTGATCACGAAGCCCTCCAAAAGCTCAAGACTTGGTTCGACCTTGAACCTTTCTACAATCCTTCGAGGAATGTAGGCCCTTTGATTTTTCAAGAATTTCCTCTTCAACTGATTGAAGTTATCTTTCCTTCACAGTGAGTGTTGGATTGATGTTCTTCGTGGTGTAGGTTGAGGATTGAGAATATTTCAGGTTTTCCGTTCTAATAATTTCTTGAACGTTTGTGGTTCTCGTCCTTTTCTCTCGTGAGTTATTCCTCGCCTTTTATAGTGATCTTTCAAAAATTTGCCCGTTGAAGAGATAGGCTTATTTTTGAAAGTCACTTGCGTCGTTAGCTTGTCTTGTCTTGTTGCGCCTTGGAATTGCCATTTCCTCGTATGAATTGTTCTTCACCTTTTCAGAGTTCCGACACGGTGTAGTGCTTCCCATTGGTTTATTCCTTTTGCACGCTTTTGGGACTGAGCACTTGAAAAAGGTAGTATGGAGATATTACTTGTTTAGGTAATTCTCTTGATTTACAGCAACGGATCTTTTTGATTATCTCGACTTGACCGCATTTCCTTGCTTTCCCCAAGTGACTTAGAGTCGGCTTCCAATCATTGGATGGCTCTTCTTCTCACTTCAACTTGAGACTCGCTTGAGTTGACTTGACTAATACTCCACTCACCGCATCTCACTGCTCCTTTAGTAGAGTTCCCGTCTACTCTTTCTTTGCCATACTCACCGTCTTGCAATGAGTCTTCCTTCTAGTCTCCATTGTCTTCTTGCATGTTTGGGCATAATCGATTTAACTCACTTTTGACCAATATTTATTACAATGCGCTTTACAACAAAATGGGGTGCCAACTTCCTATTCTAAGTTTTACATGGCATTCATCAAAATCTAAACAATACATTTCCCAACAATTTCCCCCTTTTGATGATGCCAAAACTTAAACCAAGAAAAAAATAGCACGTATACATACAGATAGTGTATTCACATAGAATGTATGCGTAGAATCAATCCTTTTATTGGTCATAACATTCTTGTTCTTTTACACAACTCACAAGGTATATCGAGCAAACATTTGTCTACACAAAAAAATAAAGAAATTATAGCTTTATTACGAAAGACTTACATAGTATGTATTTACATAATAAAATACATGAAGGGGTGGACAACAACACTTCATCTCATTCATTGCTCCTTCTTTCATCTTGTTCAAGATCTTCTTCTCTTCTTCTCTTTTTCTCATCACACCGCCTTCTTTTTCTTTTCATATGCCTTCCCTCGGCAAACCTTCATCTCTTCTTAATCTCTCTTGTCTTTCCTCCCATAGCTGAGTTTGTCTCTTGTTTTCTTCTTCTTCTTTTCGCATACTCGGATTATTTTTAGCCACTTGCAAATTTGCTACTTGGTCAAGACCACCCAAGAGATCCCTCCTCTTCCTCGGATCTATGTATTCAATGTTTTTGGGCGAGAGCCCTAGGTCCAAACCTTCCTCCACCACTCGCTTCTTCCTCTACCTCTGGGCGTGTATTGTCTTGGGGTCTTCTTCTTTCCAAACTGAGTGACCGGAGTGACCAGCAGAGTGACCGCCGATAGTCCTGCACCCGCGCCTTCTTTACATAACGTGAGACCCTTTTCCCAAGACAAGTCCCAAGCTTGAGCCATAGACATATTTGCAAAGTATCCTTCGGGATGCGAGCGTTTTAAATTCATCAACTGATCGTGGCTCGTCCCGACATCCGAGATGGCATAAGTGTCTCTCGCTTCACCGGAATGCCTCCATGTTGTTTCAAGATGTTCATAACTCGGGCATCCATTCTTCCTTCCACTTCCTCCATCCCCGCTTCAATTGTCTTTCTCTTTTCAACCATAGATATAGCAGAGTGTTGGAGTGGCGAGAGTCTCGGGAGTTTGTCACGATAATGTCACCGTGACAAGACCTTGTTGGGGGTTTGTGCAATCATCAAGGTCACATCTTTCGATCCTTCCCCTCAACGGACTTTCCTTTCTTTTGTTTAGATGCTTCCTCAAATTGCTTTCCCTTCACATTGCTCCTTCTTTTTCAGACTTCGATCTCTTTAGCGCTTTAAGGTATTCCTCTTCCCCCTTTTGGCATCATCAAAGGAGAGAGGGACACTGAAACATACTTGCAAGCGGAAGTCGAGCTCGATAGTCGAAGTTACTCTCTTGAGTCCTGCGGTGTATGCAAAGACGAAATTCGGATCGAGTAGCGTTGGACTCTGCAAATCACCATCTCACCCATGAGAAGGCTGAATTTTCTATTCATGTTTTCTTCCAAACGCCTTTGTAGATCACTCGTATTTTGCTCACGAGCGCTTTATCTCGGTAGTGTGAGCTTCATGCATGTGTTCAATGTGTTCTCGTAATTTCGTTTTGCATCGGATTCTCGGCTCTCCATACCAGCGGCTTGTTGAACAATGTCCTGAAGTATCTAGCTTGTTCCACACGCATTGTTTCTTTGTTGCCACCATTCCCTTATTCTCGATCATTATGCCTCTCAAGTCGGTTGTAAGGTTGGCATCTCTGTTGTCCAACGCATGTCCAAAGAGGCCGATGCCTCTCCATCCGTTCAATCTCAAGAAATAATGCCTTGAACACCTCAACTTCAATTTATTCTTCCGTTGCGGTGATGGCCATGCAACAAAAGTCATAATCAGTTGGAACAATGGTACCGATGGAATAACAGAGCTGGTCTCGGAAGCGTGCGAGTTTCGTTCTTCGACTCTTTAGGAGGTCAGGTACCTCCAGAGAGAAAGGAAAAGATTCTATAAAGGAATCATCACGGCCAACCGGTATTTGTTCAATGATGAGCGGTGTGCGTGAAGTTCCTTCTTTTGAGTCGAACTCTGCCGCAGCTTGGGAGCCTTCGCAGTGGACTCGTTTCAATCGGGGTCTTTTGTGAAGTAGACCCGACTTTGCGAGCTCACTGGTATCTCCAACAGCCGTTGGTCTCACCGGTTTCTCCAATTGAGTAGATTGGTCCTCGGCATTATCGAAGCGTCATTGGACGATGATGAGATTTCCATTGGTGGCTCATCATCAAAATTAAAGGTTTGACGAGTAGTCTTGGGATCGACTTGCTCGTGCTTGGAACATCCGCACTGAGTCTTTTGGATCTCATCACGGGGGATGACTCGAAACTTCTTCTTCTCGCCCCGATCCCGAAAAGGTTACATCAGATTATCCTGGGAATCATGAAGTGCGCTTATCTCCTTCTCGGATGGATCAATGATAGCGAGGAGGGATGTTCTCTATTTCAAACTACGTTACCCTAAAGTCTCAACCTCCCGTTGGCCTTCATTACCTCCCGCATCTCAATCTGCAGCAGGCCTTGGTCCTCCCTTTCGACAATGTCACGCCCTTAGGGTCTTCTCGTGGTGGCATCCATTGGAGTCTCAACCCCATGGATTGCACTTTCATTGCCCAGAGTGTTAACTCCCGGGCCGTTCCATCTCGTGCCTCGGCGCATCAAACGCGTCATTAGCCTTCGAGTAGCTTGGCACTCAAACGGTGAGACGTCTCAATCGTCCGAGCTTCGTTGATGGCAACTTGATGTTCTTCTTGTGTTTGTATTTTCTCTACTTCGCCCAAGATTCGTTGTGGAGTCATCCGCAAAGATCCTCCGACCTTGCCGCAGTGGAGGGAGTTTTCCCACCTCACCGGCTCACCACCGAGTGACTTGGAATGGGATCACTCGTCTCCAAACTCCCTACCGTATTTACTAAGTGTTCACCAGTTGGGGCGGTGGTAAAACACCTTCAATAGGGGTTGGCTCGACCGGGGTCCCCACTATCCCGCCATCGCCATTTCCCTTAATTCTTTCTTCCGAGTGAGTCGGGAAGTGGTGGAACAACAGTGGCAATTTGTCAACCACTCCCATTGGATCAATTTCGGTGTGTTCGAGGACTCTCCGTCCCTCCATCATGCTCTTCTCATGAAGAATTCGGATTCATGCATTGCTTGCTGCATTTGCAACTCTTCGTGGCGGCAGCAGAGATCCTCATCCTCATCACCGAGATAGGACATCAAGGAGAGGATGTGTGTGTTACGGGTGCCGAGATAGGGCATATGTCGCCCTCTCACGTGCCTCGCCTTCCTCTGCTGTCTTTCCTTCTCCTTGTCCTTGAAGATCTGCAGGATATCTTTGCGCTTTTCTTCATCCGTGAGCCGGGATCACAGAGGTCACCCAAGGAAATTCAGCTTCCTCTTCTTCTTCGATGAACTCGGGCCGTTGGAACTGTTTCTGGATGGACCCAACTTCCACGCCCTCCACTCTCGCAGACGATTTTGAATGTCCGGATAAAGTGGGGATAGGATCATCACATCACTATCATCTTCATCGCCTTCTTCTTGTGTCTCTCTGTGTGGACTACAAATGTGTCTTCAGTTGCCTCTACTTATCGCCTTCGACAGACTTAGCGCTTTCATCAATAACATCCGGAGATTCTACTTCTCCAGCCCTTCTCGGTATCCGCTCCAATGAGGATCGACTCGACTCAGCTTTCTCAAGCTCGGAGTGCTTGATGATTCGTCGTCGTCTTTTAGTTTGTACCAGAGGAATTTCTGTTCGTAGAGATAGTGTCTTCGAGTCTTGGGCAGTGGGGCCTCTTTGGTGTTTTCTTCCGAGGAGCCGGCCGTCTTGGCTTGTCGGGCTTCCTCTTTTTTGACGATCGGAGAAGGTATTTGTGAGTCCTTCTCGATCATTGCCGCCGGGCAGAGACACGGCCATGGGGCGGTGACTTCGGGCAGGGGCGGGAGCGAGTTTGTTTTTCTTTCTGCAGGAGCAGCAGCTTCTTCTTTGCGTACCGGGCGGGGGCAGCTTTCTTCTTTGGTGGAGAGGAAACAACTGTATCTTGGTCGGTGATTCCCTCACTCGTGTCGCCTCTCTTGGCGTAGGCTCTCTAGGGGAAACGAACGGAGCGTTCGGCAAACTACTCGTGAACAAGCTCGGATATTGTTCGTTTATGTTCGTTTATTTAGTTAAACGAACATAAACGAACAAATTTTAGAGCTCGTTAAATAAACGAACAGAGCTTGAACAATCCTATACTGCTCATTAATAGCTCGTGAACAAGCTCGTTTAGTGTTCGTTATAAATGTTCATGAACAAACTCGTTTAGTGTCTATTTAGAATTGTTCGTGAACAAGCTCGTTAAGTGGCTCCTAATGCTAATAGCTCGATTATTATTCAATTAATAATAAATAATGTTATTTAATTTAAAAGTATTTAATTTAAATATTGATATTTGTTTGTTTGTTTGTTTGTTCATGAACAAAATTGTTGATTGTTCACGAACAGTTTATGAACACAAATTTGAATATGAATATGTTCACGAACACGTAATGAACACGAACTCAAATATGAACATGTTCACGAACATGTTCGTGAACAACTTCGAGCATTACAAAAATTAAATGAACGAACACGAACACAAACTTAACAACCCAAACCGAGCTCGAGCCGAGCTCGAACAGACCAAAATAAACAAACACTTGGCAAACAACGCTCGGCTCGGCTCGGATCGGATCGTTTACGCCCTGGCTCTTTTTGTGCGCCAGAGAGGTTTGATCTAAACATCCTCTTGTTTACATGGAACGCCTTTCCATGTCTAAGAGGACTCTTTCGCCTCCATCACCCGGCCAATTACTGTGCCATATCCTAGGATCCTCCAAATGTGCCATCTTCCTTGAAGGATTTGTTCCCTACATTCGCATAGTCCGCTTGAAACAAACTCAAATTTATTTTCTTTTCTTCGATGATCGCAAATGCCATTACAATCGCTTTGCTTTTGATAGTTGGTCAAAGTCGCCAAATTTGATGTCAATACTTTTGGCAACTATGTCCAACACTTGTGATAATCCTCCTTCACCTCTTGTTTGATGTGTAAACTATTTTATCAAGATAGTCGAGCTTGGCTATTTCCTTCCAAGCATCACCAAGTTTACATCAAACGTTAATTTCGATGCTCCTTCCGTTGGTAGTGAGCGAGTGTTCACCAAATCCTTGGCGAGAGATGGTGAACTTCTTTCGTGAACGGATGACTTTATCCCTTCATTGTGAATCTCGGCGTTCACGTAGAATTGTGCGACCTCCTCCACATAGGTCATCGAATATTCCATCGTTAGAAACAATTTCAGCCGGACATTTCGAGCTTCTCGGCTATTTTCTTTATGAGGCGTCATTGGACCCCTGTTTCACCATGTCGTCGAAATCCACAAGAGACCCGGTGTGGATTTGCTTTCCTAACTTGACAAAATCATAGGTTGGTGCCATTTTTCGAGTTTTATCGAAGAAAGCTTAGAGATTGATTTGAAGATAGATAGGGTTTTGAGAGAATTTTTTGCCTTTGCTTCGAGAAAAATGAAATGAACAGCTTTTGGTAGTGTGTGAGAGAAACGAACGAAAATGGTTTAAGTATGGTTTATGAAAGGACGTGCGGGTGGTTTTTGAAATGTGATCGAAATCAACGGCTTAGATTTTGCACGCCGATTTAGCATTTAATGTCTCGTATTTAATGCGGCAGCATTTATATCCAATCATAAGCTCGTGTGCGGCTTTTGCCTGCACACGCCATAATTATGCTTTGACGTAATCCTTAAAAACATTCCCGCTTAGTCAAAACGATTGCGTTTTTGTCACTTTGCTCATAAGTGACTCAACTTATCCCTCACCGATCTAGCTCTTCTTCTCACGCTCTTAGTGACTCGGCTAACAAATGACTTGGTATAGTCTTTTCCGATCTGCTAATTTTCTTAGGATTTGTGAGTTCACTTTTTTTTTTTTGTGTTCCATTTCTTTTCTTTGATTCTACTGAGTGTCGACTTAGCTCAATTAACCCTAACTCATGCTTGAGTTCTTCAAATCTTGACTCACATAATGGTTTTGTGAAGATGTCACCAATTGTTTGTCGATTGAGATATATTCCAAGATGATGTCCTTCTTTTCAACATGATCTCTTATGAAGTGATATCGACATCGATATGCTTTGTTCTTGAGTGCAACACAGATTTTGAGTGATTGCAATTACACTTGTTTATCACACATGATTGGAATTTCTTTTCCTCAACTTCATAGTCTCTCATTGCCTCATCCATAGAACTTGGGCACAACAATACCGCCCGGCAGCTATGTATTCTCGTAAGAGAGGTGGCTATTGAATTTTGCTTTCGCTAAACCAGAAATCAACCTGTTCCTAGCATTTGACATGTGCCTCGAGGTGCTTTTTCTCATCAACTCGCATCCAAAGATAGTCGAAATCAATAGCCAATTAGCTTGAATCCACCTTCCTTTGGATACCATAAGCCAACTTCTTGGCTTCCTTTCAAGTATCTCAATATTCTCTTAGTCATTTTGTCATATGGCTCTCTTTTGGAGCGAGATTGAAATCTTGCACATACACCTACAAAGAAAGGTGATGTCCGCCCGCTTGTTGTGAGATAGAGCAATGATCCAATAAGTGCTCAGATCTTGTTTGATCTACAGGCTTGCCATCCGCATCCATGTCCATTTTGATGATGTATTCATTGGTATTTTTACGTAAGACTTCTCTTCCATACCAAATTTCTTCATTAAATCTCTCCGTGTATTTTGTTTGACTTATGAAGGTTCCATCCTTCACTGTTTCACTTGGAGTCCAAGGAAGAATGTCGCTCTCCCATCATGCTCATTTCAAATTTACTTTGCATGAGGTTTGAAAATTTTTCACACAACTCTTTGTTTGTGGATCCAAAAATGATGTCATCCACATATATTTGAACAAGCAAGATACTCTTTTTGTCTTGAATTAAAAAGTGTTCTATCTACTTTTCCTTTTGTGAATCCATTTTCGATTAGGAATTGTGACAAGGTATCATACCATGCTCGGTGCCTGTTTCAATCCATATAGAGGTTTCTTGAGTCTCAGATACCTTATCTCCAAGAGTCTTCTGCTCAAATCCTGAGGTTGTTCAACATACACTTCTTCTTCCAATAGACCATTTAGGAATGCACTTTTACATCCATCGATATACAATGAAATTCTTGTGAGTCTGCATAGGCAAGAAACATCCTTATAGCTTCCAATCTTGCTACGGGGCAAATGTTTCATCAAAATCTATCCCTTCTTCTTGGCGATCCTTTGGCTACTAATCTTGCTTTGTTTCTTACCACGAACCTTCCTCGTTCATCTTATTTCAACACCCATTTAGTACCAATAACGTTTTGATGGATGGGTCTTTGCACTAATTCCCATACTTTATTTCTTTCAAACTGATTCGCTTCTTCTTGCATAGCTTGAATCCAATGTGTGTCGTCCAATGCTTGTAACACATCTTTGGGCCCTATTTGCGAGATGAAGCATGTGAACATAACTTCTTGTTGAGTTCTGGATCTCGTTTTGACACCTTCTCTTATGTCTCCAATGACAAGTTCTGTGGATGGTCTCTCGGCCATCTTACATCAAAGTTGGAGTAAGTTAGCCGATTGATCGTCTTGCAGCAATTGTGTTCTTTGGGTCACTCTCACGTAATCACTTAGCCGCAAATTTTCCAAATTGCTTTTGAGATTCAGCTATCTCATCTTCTTCTCGAGTTTATGATTCCAGCTTTCCTTGAAGATAGGACTCTTCTCGTATGGTTGGATGATTCACTCATCACCGACTCTTCAATGTCTTCTCCATTTACATTTGGCTCATCGAATACCACATGAATGGATTCTTCCGCAACCATAGTCCTTTTGTTGAGTACTCAGTAGGCTTTGCTTTGTTTGAGTATCCCAAGAAAATTCCTTCATCGCCTTTAGCGTCAAACGCCTTTGGATTGTCTTTGCCATTGTTGTGGATGAAGCATTTACATCCAAATATTCCAAATATGCAACATTAGGTTTTCTTCCACCAAATCTCATAGGAGTCTTTGTCACCGTCTGCTTATCATACACTGTTTTGAGTGTAGCAAGCATTATTGATTGCTTTCACCAAAATCTTTTTGGTAACCCTGCCCCGTCACTAACATGGTCTTTGCCGCTTCTTTGAGAGTTATGTTCCTTCTTTCTTCGCAACTCCATTCTCACGTGGAGTCCTTGTTGCAGCATTCATGACCAATACCATTTTCAATACAATATCGAGTTATTATTCCATTGACAAACTCGGTTCTCTGTCTGATCTTATTTTGATAATGGTTTGGCTTTTCTCATTTTGAATTCTCTTCATCACCGTGGTAGTTTCGTAGAGTTTCTTTCTTCTTACACATGAATATTGTCCATGTATATCTTGAGTAGTCATCTACTACCACCAAGGTATATTTCTTCCCACTTATGCTAGCCGGTTCCACTCCGGGCCAAATAGATCCATATGTAGCGGATGCAATATTCTTGTTGAAGATGGGCATGTCTTTTCTTTGAATGATGATTTGATTTGTTTTCCTTCGACATGCGTCACATATACTCTACTTTTTGTATAATGAGTCCGGAATTCCATCCACAAGACTACTTCGCAAGCTTGTTAATTGTTTTGAAATTCAGGTGACTCACCTTTTTGTGCCACGTGCCAACTTGATTCAAATTGTGCTTTTTGCTAGTAGACAGTCTTTGGGTGTTGCGATTGACCAATCCACGACATACATGTTCTTCCATGCGCATCCTTGCAACACAACTTCATTCGATTCAAGATCCTTGATTTGGCATATACCCATGTTAAATCCAACATTATAACCCTTGTCACAGAGTTGATCGATGCTTAGCAAGTTGAAGTTGAGTCCTTCAACATATGCAACATCTCGTGATTTCTAATCCATTCATCTTGATGGATCCAATGCCTCTTATTTCACCGAGCTTCATTTCCTCCAAATATGACTTTTGCTCCTTTAACTTCCTTGAATTTAGACAGATTTTTCTTATTTCTGTCATGTGTCCGGGAATGTACCACTATCCATATACCAGGTTCCTTGGCACTCACTGCTTCCTTGAACCCGCAATCAAGGAAATTAAGTTTTAGGTACCCATACTTGTCCTGGGTCCCGAGGGGTTAGAATTGTAAGATGATCCAACCAACTTATAGCCAAATGATTTGACTCTATCGATTGCCATAATCATAATTAATCTTGGCAAATTGCTTGGGGATTCTAGGTTCATACAAATCTCTTTTGTGTCGTATGCATGCATATGTGTTTTGGCAATCGCCTTCTTTGGGTAATTGTGGTGTCTTTGAATGTATTGTGCCTAGGTGCATATGTGTGCCGATGAACGCTCTTATACTTTTGGAATGGCCTTTGCCGAGTTCTAGGCCTTTGCCATTTGGGCTTATATTCCATAAATCTATGCTTTGATAGTTCACATTATTCCAATCACTTGGCTTGGATATTTACTACCATTCCCATCATATGTATTTCTTTTATAGATTTTCTTCAGGGTTTTTGGTAGCTCTGCTTCCTCTTTCTGAGTATTTTCTGTTTGGAGTTTCTTTGAGGAACTCGGCCGAATCTCTTCTCACTGTATCCTTTCAGCGCACTCAACCGGGCCGTTTTCCTTTTCCTTTATAACCAAGGCCGGTTTGCTTGTAATTGTGCTTTGGGGTGAATGTGTGTGTGCAATATTTAGAGTTTTGGATTTTTAGACTCTTCATTGCTTGAAGATCCTTTTTCCAAAATTACTCTCGAAGTTTGACATATCACGAGAGGTTAAATCCTAAGCTTTGTCTTGTCTCCACATTCTCTTTGACTCATAATAAGATCATCTAATGATTTAGATGCCTTAGTAAATGAGGCAATAAAATTTTGAGGTCATTCTCCCTCTTTTCTATGGCAGCAATTTCTGCTATTAGCTTGGCTTTTTTCAGCCTTTAAACTCTCATTCTCATCACTATTTGACTTAGAGTACTCGGCTCCTTAGTCACCGTGTGAGTTTTGCTCTTAAAGTGAGTAGACTGTTTTCCTCATTTAGTAGTGTGTGTGAGGATTTAATGTGTTCAAAATCTTCCATCATTTTGCCTAATGAATCATAAAGATCAGTGGGTGATGAAGTGTGTGTGTCACAATCACTATCACTAGAATGAGTTTGATGAGTTAGAGTGTACCTCATCTTCTTGGTCGGGTTGATCTTGTTCCTTGGCCATCAAACGCATTAGGGCTTCTTCTTCGAGTCACTTGAGTAGTCGGCTTCACCGCTCTCTCGAGTCACCGTCTCTCTTGACTTGGTCATCTCAAGATCTGCATGCCCAACATTGCCTTTTTTTTCTTTTCTTGTCTTCTTTCTCCTCAAGACCTTTCTTTCTTCTTCATTCCCGTATTTGTTGACTACAGGATATGGACAATCAATGGCGTAGTGACCTGGTTGTCTGATTCAGCATAGATATTCAACCTTTTGATCGCTCTTTCCATTCTTGGATTGTCGGCCCTTTGATATTCAGGCTTTTTGATGATTTGTTCTCTTGGTTGGCCTATCTTCCCTTGACTTGGAAGGAGTGAGTGTCTTCGGAGGATTCGCCCTTACCTCTCTTGTAGTTCCTATTGAAGAACTTGTTGAACCTTTTTACTAGTAGTGCTATTTCTTCCGGGTCAATAACTTCTTCGACCTCGGCTCTCTTCCCATCTTTAACAATTAGAGCAAATTGTTTTGGGTACAAATTGTCTCTTCCTCTTCTTCTTCTCGGCTCAAACTCATAGGCTTTGAGATCTGAGAATAATTCATGGTTGGATGTTTTTGATAGGTCCATGGAATGTCTTAGTGCCATGACCTTCATTTCCCATTCAGCTGGAAGACTTTTTAGGATTTTCATACACATTTCCTTCTGTGTATATTCTTTTCCAAGTGCTGACAGCTCGTTGGTGATTTCTGTGAATCGAGCATCCAATTGATCTAGGTTCTCTCCTGAGATCATTTTGAAGTTCTCAAATTTGTCTGACCACCGATAATTTGTTTTCTTTGATTTGCTCTGAGCCTTCACAAATTAATGTTAGCTTGTCCCAGATTTCTTTAGTTGTTTTGCATGATTTGACTTTGTTGAACATGGCTTTGTCCAGGGTTTTGTAAAGAATGTCCTTGGCCACATTGTCCAAGTTATATCTTTTTCTGTCATCATTTGTCCATTCAGCTCTTGGTTTTTCGATCATAATGGTCTCGGAGCTATATCCTCTTCACCTTCACCGCAGCTCTTCTTCTTACAATGTTCACCTTTAAGATTTGCGGTGGCCCATCCTCTATCACTATCCACATCTCATCATGTAATGCTGATAGATGAGCCTGCATACGAATTTTCCAATCATCAAATTCTTCAATTGTGAACATAGGGATGCGTGTCAAATTTGCTTCCATGATAATAAATTTTAATGATAAAAAGAGTTTTGAAAAATTAAGTACTAAAGCAGACTTTGAAAAATTTGGAGATCTAGTTCATGACCAAAGGTCGAAAGGCTCAATGAACCAACCGCTCTGATACCACTTGTAGGTCCCAAGGGGTGTGAGTGTAAGGTTTAGAAGGGGGTTGAATAAACCTTACCAAATTTTCGATTTAGTCCTTTTAAATATTCGAGTTGATACTACAAACAAGTGTCTGGTGACAAAAATTTAGTTAATCAAGAGTTAGTCTCTCAACAAACTCAACAGAGTCGTTGATGGAATAACTCAAATTGTTAAGTCTAAATTAACTCAACTGTGGTTTGTTTTAGCGAAGACTTAACACCCTTAAGTTTGGTTAAGTAGAGATTTAAAGCTTGATTTAGTACTTAGAAATTATCTAATGGATAGCAAATATGTCAGGAGAATTAAGCAAATATAGTGCAGAATTTAAGTCTTTGAAATGTAAATGACACAATTAGATTTTTATAGAGGATCGAAGATGGGGTAATTCTTCTACTCCTCTCTTCTCCAACTCCCGGAGGAATCCACTAGGTGTTGATCGATACAAAGTGGTAATGATCCAGATACAAGTCTTGATCACACAAATGACTTGTTCCTTTGGGACTCGATGAGACGCCTTGATCACTCACTGGCTTCTCATATGACTCGGCTTCTTCACAGGCGTGCCTTGCTACTTCTGACCCCACTTGCTTAAGCTCTTTGGATTTGATCACGAAGCCCTCCAAAAAGCTCAAGACTTGGTTCGACCTTGAACCTTCCTACAATCCTTCGAGGAATGTAGGCCCCTTGATTTTTCAAGTAATTTCCTCTTCAACCGATTGAAGTTATCTTTCCTTCATAGGTGAGTGTTGGATTGATGTTCTTCGTGGTGCAGCTTGAGGATTGAGAATATTTCAGGTTTTCGGTTCTAATAATTGCTTGAACGTTTGTGGTTCGGTCCTTTTCTCTCGAGTTATTCCTCGGCCTTTTATAGTGATCTTTCAAAAATTTGCCCGTTGAAGAGATAGGCTTATTTTTGAAAGTCACTTGCGTCGATCGTTGGCTTGTCTTGTTGCGATCCTTTGAATTGCCATTTCCTCGTATGAATTGTTCTTCACCTTTTCGAGTTCGACACGGTGTAGTGCTTCCCATTGGTTTATTCCTTTTGCAGCACGCTCGACCGGGAAAGCACTTCGAAAAAGGTGGTATGGAGATATTACTTGTTTAGGTAATTCTCTTGATTTCTCTCGGCAACGGATCTTTTTCATTATCTCGACTTGACGCATTTCCTTGCTTTCCCAGGTGACTTAGAGTCGACTTCCAATCATTGGATGGCTCTTCCGTCACTTCAACTTGAGACTTGGCTTGAGTTGACTTGACGATACTCCACTCACCGCATCTCACCGCTCCTTTAGTAGAGTTCCCGTCTACTCTTCTTTGCCATACTCACTTGCCTTGCAATGAGTCTTCCTTCTAGTCTCCGGTTGTCTTCTTGCATGTTTGGGCATAGGCGACTTAACTCGGCTTGACCAGCCTATTTATTACAATGCGATTTACAACAAAAATGGGGTGCCAACTTCCTATTCTAAGTTTTACATGGCATTCATCAAAATCTAAACAATACATTTCCCAACACCATCCACCGAACTTGTCATTGGAGATATAAGAGAAGGTGTCAAAACAAGATCGAGAACTCAACAAGAAGCTATGTTCACATGCTTCATCTCACAAATAGAGCCCAAAGATGTGTCACAAGCATTAGATGACACACATTGGATTCAAGCTATGCAAGAAGAATGATTCAGATTTGAAAGAAATAAAGTATGGGAATTAGTTCAAAGACCCACCCATCAAAATGTTATTGGCACTAAATGGGTGTTCGAAATAAGATGAACGAGGGAAGGTTACTGTGGTAAGAAACAAAGCAAGATTAGTAGCCAAAGGATATTGCCAAGAAGAAGGGATAGATTTTGATGAAACATTTGCCCTCGTAGCAAGATTGGAAGCTATAAGGATGTTTCTTGCCTATGCACTCACAAGAATTTTCTTGTATATCGAGATGGATGTAAAAAGCGCATTCCTAAATGGTTTATTGGAAGAAGAAGTGTATGTTGAACAACCTCCGGATTTGAGCAGAAGACTCTTGGAGATAAAGTATATAAACTCAAGAAAGCTCGTATGGATTGAAACAGGCACCCAGAGCATGGTATGATACTTTATCACAATTTCTAATCGAAAATGGATTCACAAAAGGAAAAGTGGATAGAACACTTTTCGTAATTCAAGACAAGAAAAGTATACTACTTGTTAAATATATGTTGATGACATCATCTTTGGATCCACAAACAAAGAGGCAGTGATGAATTCTCAAACCTCATGCAAAGCAAGTTCGAAATGAGCATGATGGGAGAGGCGACATTCTTCCTTTGACTCCAAGTGAAACAACCGAAGGATGGAACCTTCATAAGTCAAACAAAATACACCAGAGATTTAATGAAAATATTTGGTATGGAAGAGAAGTCTTCATACGAAAATACCAATGAATACATCACCAAAAATGGACGTGGATGCGGATGGCAAGTCTCAGAGATCAAACAAGATACAGAGCACTTATTGGATCATTGCTCTATCTCACAATGAGCGAGCGGACATCACCTTTGTTGTAGGTGTATGTGCAAAATTTCAATCTGCTCCAAAAGAGAGCCATATGACGGCTAAGAGAATCTTGAGATATTTGAAAGGAAGCCAAGAAGTTGGCTTATGGTATCCAAAGGAAAGTGGATTCAAGCTAATTGGCTATTCGGACTCGACTATCTTTGGATGCGAGTTGACAGAAAAGCACCTCGGCACATGTCAAATGCTTGGAAACAGTGATTTCTGGTTTAGCAAGAAAAACTTCAATAGCCACCTCTACAACTCGAAGCGAGAATATATAGTGCGGGCACTCAAAATTCCAATCATGTGTGATAACACAAGTGCAATTGCAATCACTCAAAATCCTGTGTTGCACTCAAGAACAAAGCATATCGATGTCAAATATCACTTCATAAGAGAACATGTTGAAAAGAAGGACATTACCTTGGAGTATATTTCAACCGATAAATAATTGGTGACATCTTCACAAAACCATTATGTGAGTCAAGATTTGAAGAACTCAAGCATGCGTTAGGGTTAATTGAGCCGGTGACGACACTCGAAGAATCAAAGAAAAGAAATGAAACACAAAAAGGGAAAAAGAGTCAACTCACAAATCGCTAAGTAAATCACCGTCGTCGTCAAAGAAAGACAACTATACCGAGTCACCGACAAAATGAGTCACTAAGAGAATTGTGAGAAGAAGAGTTAAATCACCGAGGGGAAAAAGTCGAGTCATTTATGAGCAAAGTGACAAAACGCATCGTTTTACTAAGCGGGAATGTTTTTTTAAGAATTACGTCGGCAAGATAATTATGACATGTACAAGCAAAAGCCGCACACCAAGCTTATGATTGGATATAAATGCTTTTTATTAAATACGAGACATTAAATGCTAAATCGGCGTGCAAAATCTAAGCCGTTGATTTCGATCACATTTCAAAAACCACCCGCACGTCCTTTCATAAACCATACTTAAACTTTCTTTCTTCTCTCTCATATTACCAAAACCGTTCATTTCTCTCAGAAGCAAAGGCAAAACTCTCTCAAAACCCTATCTATCTTCAAATCAACTTCTAAGTTTTCTTCGGTGAAATCCTGAAAAATGGCATCAACCTATGATTTTGTCAAGCTAGGAAAGCAAATCCACACCGGGTCTACTGTGGATTTCGACGGCATGGTGAAACAGGGGTCCGACGACACCCTAGTGAAGAAGATTGCTGAGAAATTGGAAACGTCTGGGCTGAAACCGTTTCTGACGTTGGAGTTTCCAATGACCTATGTGGAGGAGGTCGCACAGTTCTACGTGAACGCTGAGATTCACGATGAGGGGATCAAATCCTCTGTTCACGGAAAGGAGTTCATCATCTCTGCCAAGGATTTGGCAGAACACTGCTCACTACCGGCGGAAGGAGCATCAGAAATCTATGAAGCTGATGTAGACCTGGCTGCTGCTTGGAGGGAAGTAGCCAAGTCCGACTATGCTGATAAAATAGTCTACACAGCCAACAAGAGGCTGCTGAAGGAGGACTACCACAAACTGTTGGATATAGTTGCCAAATGCATAGACATCAAATTTGGCAGCTTTGACCAACTGTCCAAAGCAAAGTTGATCGTAATGGCTGCGATCATTGAAGAAAGAAAAATAAACTGGGCTGAGTTTGTCTACAGCAGACTCTGCCAAAATGTAGGGAACAAATCCTTCAAGGAGAATGGTACATTTGGAGGATCCCTGGGATATGGTCTGGTGATCGGTCGACTGATGGAGGTCAAAGGAGTCCCTCTTAGACATGGAAAAGCGTTCCATGTAAACAAGAGGATGTTCAGATCAAACCTCTCTGGCGCACAGAAGAGAGCCTACGCCAAGAGAGTGACACGAGTGAGGGAAATCACCGACCAAGATACAATTGTCTCTCTCCACCAAAGAAGAAGGCGCCCTGCACCGTGCTAAGAAGATGTTGCTCTGCGCAAAGAAAAAAACAAACCTGCTCCCGCCCCTGCAGCCCCGCCTCTCCCCCTGCAGTAGAGTCACGTGCCCCCGGCCGTGTCTCCCGCCTTGGCGAAGAACGCAGGAGAAGGACTCTCAACTACCTTCTCCGATCATCAAAAAGAGGAGAATCGATAAGCCAAGACGACCGGCTCCTCGAAGAAAACACCAAGATCGGCCCCGCCGCCCAAGACTCGAAGAAACTCTCTCTCGAACCGAAAATCCCTCCGTACGAACTAAGAGACGAAGAAGAATCATCAAGCGCTCCGAGCTTGAGAAACCCGAGCCACCACCCGTTGGAGCAGATCGAGACTGGAGAGGTAGAGTCTCCGATATTATAGATGAAAAAGCTAAGTCTGTGAAGGCGATCGATGAGAGGCAAATCAAGACACAATCGTAGTTCGCACATACCGAGACACAAGAAGAGGTGATAGAGATGATAGTGATGTGATGATCCTATCCCCACCTTATCCGGACATCCAAAATCGTCTGCGAGAGTGGAGGAAGTGGAAGTTGAGTCGATCCAGGAACAGTTCCAACGGCCTGAATTTATAGAAGAGGAAGAGGAATGCTGAACTTTCTTAGATCGACCACTGTGATCTCAAAGATCGATGAAGAAAACGCATAGATATCTTGCAGATCTTCAAGGACAAGGGGAAGGAAAGACAGAGAGGAAGGCGAGGCACGTGAGAAGGCCAAGATCCGCCCTATCACCGGCACCACGAACACACACATCATCTCCTTGATGTCTTATCGCATAAATGGTGAGGATCTGGACCTGCTTTGCCGCCCGAAGAAATGCAAATGCAGCAGGCATTGCACGAATCCGAATCCTTCATGAGCGAAATTTGATGGAGGGACCAGGAGAGTCCTCCAAAATACAGGTGAAATCGATCCAATGGGAGTAGTGCGGAAATTGCCACCGTTGTTGCTTCCACCAATTCCCCACTCACTCGGAAGAAGGGAATAAAGAACTGGCGATGAAACCGGGATAGTGGGGACCCCTGTCGAGCCAACCCCTATTGAAGGTGTCTTACCACCTGCCCCAACTACTGAACACTCGTGATACAGATAGGGAGTTTGGAGACGAGTGACCCCATTCCAAGTCACTCACCGGTGCGTGCGCCGAGGGGGAAACTCCTCCACTGCAGCAAGGTCGGAGAATCTGCCGATGACTCCACAACGAATCTAGGAGGCGAAGTGGAGAAGGAACAACCACAAAGTACACAGCAAGTTGTCATCAACGAAGCTCGAGGCGATTGAGACTCGTCTCGGTGTGTCAACCGCTCTGAAAGTTAATGACGCCGCATGCGATCGAGGCACGAGGAAGAACAGCCGTGGGAGTTAACACTGGCGATGAAAGTGCAATCCATGGGGTTGAGACTCCAATGGATGCCACCGCAGAAGACCCTCGAGGCAGACACTGAAAAAGAATGTCCAAGGCCTTGCTGCGCTTGAGACTGCAGGGAGGTAATGAAGGCAAACGGGAGGTTGAGACCTCCGGGTAAAGAAGTCAAGTAGAGAACATCCTCCCGCTATCATTGATCCATCGAAAAGGAGATAAGTGCACTTCATGATTCCCAGGATAATCCTGATGTAACTTTTCCGGGATCGGAAAGCGACGAAGAAGCCGAGTCATCCCCGTGACAGATCCTAAAGACTCACTAAGGATGTTACAAGCACGAGCAAGTCCGATCTCAAGACTACTCGTCAAACTTTCAATTTTGATGATGAGCCACCAATGGAAATCTCATCATCGTCCGATGACGCTCGATAAGCCGAGGACCATCCACTCAATTGGAGAAACCAACAGAGACCAACGGTTGTTGAGACAGGCAGTGAGGCTCGCAAGTCGGTCCACTTCACAAAAGACCCCAGCTGAAACAGAGTCCACCGCACGGCTCCTCAAGCTGCGCAGTTCGACTCCAAAAGGAACTTCACGCGCACCTCTCATCATTGAACAAATCCCAAAGAGGCGTGATGATTCCTTTGTAGAATCATTTCCTTTCTCCTGGAGGTACCCGACCTCCCCGAAGAATCGAGAATGAACTCGCACACTTCCATAGACCAGATCCTGTCATTCCATCGATACCATCGTTCCAAATGACTATGACTTTGACGCGTGGCAGTCGGCTCCACCGCAACGGAAGAAACAAATGAAGTTCGGGAGGTATTCAAAGCATTATTTGTTGAAATTGAACGGATGGAGAGGCACCATGCCTCTATGGACATGAGATCGGACAACAGAGATGCCAACTTATGCGACTTGAGAGGCATAACAATTAATCGGGGAATGGTGGCAACAAAGAAGAAACAATGCGTGTGGAACAAGCTAGATACTTCAGACATTGTTCAACAAGTCGTTGGTATGGCGGCGAGAATGCCGATGCAAAGACAAAATTGAGAGAACACATTGAGCACATGCATGAAGCTCACACTCCGAGATAAAGTCTGCTGCGTGAGCAAAATAAGAGTGATCTCCTGCGTCTGGAAGAAAACATGGATAGAAAATTCAGCCTTCTCATGGCTGAGATGAAGCTAATTTCAAAGCAGAGTCCAACGCTACTCGCTCGAATTTCGTGCCGCATACTCCGCAGCGAGACTCGAGCGGAACTCGACTATCGCGAGCTCGACTTCACGCTTGCCAAGATGTTTCCAGGGTTCCTCTCTCCTTTGATGATGCCAAAAAGGGGGAAGAGGAATACCTAAAAGCACCAAGAGTTCCGATGTTGACAAAAAGGGAGCAAATTTGTAAAGGAAAGACAACGAGGAAGTGTTAGGAATTTTATTGTTTAGATTTTGATGAATGCCATGTAAAACTTAGAATAGAAAGTTGGCTCCCCATTTTTGCTTTGTAATGTATTGTAACAATTAGAGCCAAGCCGAGTTAAGTCGCCTACGCTCCAACTAGCAAGAAGACAACTCAAGGCTTGAAGGAAAACTCTGTTTGAGAGACACCGAGTACAACAAAGAAGAAGACGACAGAACTCGATCAAGGAGCAAACAGAGATACAAACAGTGGAACATCGTCAAGTCAACTCAAGAGAAGCCAAGTCTCAAATCGGGGGTGACAAGAGTCATCCATGATTGGGAGCCGACTCTAAGTCACCTGGGGAAAGCGAGGAAATGCGATCAAGTCGAGATAATCAAAAAGAACCGTTGCCGCGTAAATCAAGAGATTTACTTAAACAAGTAATATCTCCATACTACCTTTCTTGGAGTGCTCAGTCCCTTGCGTGCAAAGAAATGAACCAATGGGAAGCACTACACCGTGTCGACTTGCAAAAGGTGATAAAACATTTCATACGAGGAAATGGCAATTCCAAGAACGCAAACCAACGATCGCAAAGTGATTTTCAAAAATGAGCCTATCTCTTCAACGGGCAAATTTTTGAAAGTTCACTATAAAAGGTGAGGAGTTTGATTGAGAAGAATGATGCGTGGATGCGTGAATGACACACACGTGAAATATACGAGCTTATCAAAATCGAAACATTCTCAATCCTCAAGCCTACATCTCGAAGTACATCAATCCAACACTTACCCGTGAAGGAACGAGAACTTCAATCAGTTGAAGAGGAAAACACTGAAAAAACAAAGGGTCTACATTCCAAGAAGGATTGTAGAAAGGTTCAAGTGAACCAAGTCTTAAGCTTTTGGAGGGCTTCGTGATCAAATCCAAAGTGCTTGAGCAAGTGAGTCAGTAGTAGCAAGGCACCGCCTGTGAAGAAGGCGAGTCGTGCGAGAAGCCACCGAGTGATCAAGGCGTCTCCCGCATCGAGTCCCAAAGGATCAAGTCGGCTTTGTTGTGATCAAGACTTGTATCGGACTGTTACCACTTTGTAAACGATCATTACTTAGTGGATTCCTCCAGGAGTTGGAGAAGAGAGGAGTAGAAGAATTACCCCATCTTCAACCTCTATAAAAACTTTCTTGTGTCATTTACTTTACAAAGACTTAAATATCCGCACTTTTAATTGCTTATATCTCACGATAAATTTGCTATCCATTTGACAATCCATAAGTACTAAATCAAGTCATAAAACTTTGCTTATTCAAAACTTAAGGGTGTTAAGTCTTCCATTGAAAACAAAACCACAAACCGAGTCAAATTATAGCCAACAAATGAAGTTACTCTACTAATGTCAAATGAGTCTTTGAGAGATTAACTCTCTTGAGTAACTAATTAGACTCCCATCAAGGATACAAATGTTGAGAACTCAGAGATTTAAAAGGACTAAATCGAAAATTTGGTAAGGTTTATTCAACCCCCCTTCTAAACCTTACACTTACACCCCTTGGGACCTACAGGAAGTGTCAAAACAAAAGAAAGGAAAGTCTGCTGAGGGGGAAGGATCGAAAGATGTGACCTTGATGATTGCACAAACCCCCAACAAGGTCTTGTCACAAATGATATCATCATCGGCAAAAAAACTCCCGAATGACTTCCGCCACTCCAACACTCTGCTATATCTATGGCTGAAAAGAGAAAGACAATTGAAGCGATGGATGGAGGAAGTGGAAGGAAGGATGGATGCCCGAGTTATGAATATCTTGAAACAACATGGAGGCATTCCAAAGAGATGAGACACTTATGCCATCTCGGATGCCGAATCGAGCCAAGATCGCTTGATGAATTTAAACGCCGCATCCGGAGGATACTTTGCAAACATGTCCATGGCTCAAGCTTGGGACTTGTCTTGGGAAAAGGGTCTCACGCTATGTGAAGAAGGCGATAGCGGACTACCTAAGCAGTCACTCTGCTGGTCACTCCGCTAGTCACTCACCAAGGAAGAAGAAGACCCCAAGATAATACACGCCCGGAGAGGTAGAGAAAGAAGCGGCAGTGAAGGAAGAGGCTTCGGGACTGCACCTCTGCCCAAAAACATTGAGTACATAGATCCGGGGCAAGAAAGGAGGGATCTCTTTGCCGGGTCTTGACCAAGTAGCCAATCTGCAAGTGGCTAAAAACAATGCCGAGTATGTGAAAACAATCGAAGAAGAAAATAAAAGACAAACTCAGCTTTGGGAGGAGAGACTAAGAAGAGATGAAGCTGCCCGGAAGGCATATGAAAAGAAGAAGAAGGCGGCTGGAGATGAGAAAAAGAGAAGAAGAGCAGAAGATGCTGAAGAAGAAGAAAGAAGGAGGCAGCGAAGAAGATGAAGTGTTGCTGTCCACCCCTTCATGTATTTTATCATGTAAATACACTTTATGTAAGTCTTCTGTCATAAACATTTGTAAATTCTCTAGTTTTGCGTAGACAAATGTTTGCTCTGATACACCTTGTAAACAGTTGTGTAAAAGAACAAGAATGTTATGATCAATAAAAGGATTGATTCTACGCATACATTCTATGTGAATGCACTATCTGTATGTATCTTTGCTATTTACATTTTGAATGTTTTAAGTTTTGGCATCATCAAAAAGGGGGAAATTGTTGGGAAATTTATTGTTTAGATTTTGATGAATGCCATGTAAAAAAGTTGGCACCCCATTTTTTCAGAAACTGTATTGTAATAAATAGGGCTGATCAAGTGAGTTAAATCGACTATGACTAAATATGCAAAAAGACAATCAAGACTGGAAGGAAGACTCATTGCAAAGACAGTGAGTATGGCAAAGAAGAGAAGACAGTGGGACTCGATCAAGGAACAAATGAGATGCAATGAGTGGAGTATCAATCAAGTCACCAAACATAGCCAAGTCTCAAGTCGAAGTGACAAGAGTCATCCAATGATTGGAAGTCGACTCTAAGTCACCTGGGGAAAGCAAGGAAATGCGATCAAGTCGAGATAATCGAAAGAGATTCGTTGCATGTAAATCAAGAGAATTACTTAAACAAGTAATATCTCCATGCTACCTTTCTCGAAGTGCTCATCCCGAAGCGTGCAAAAGGAATAAACCAATGGGAAGCACTACACCGTGTCGAACTCACGAAAAGCTAAATAACATTTTATACGAGGAAGTGGCAAATTCAAGGACTGCAACAAGACAAGCCAACGTCCACAAGTGACTTTCAAAAATAAGCCTATCTCTTCAACGGGCAGATTTTTTGAAAGATCACTAAAAAGGCTGAGGAATGACTCGAGAGAAGGTGACCAACCAAAAACATTCAAGATTAATCCTCAAGCCTACATTACGAAGCTCATCAATCCAACACTCACCGTGAAGGAAAGAAAACTTCAATCGGTTGAAGAGGAAATTATCAAGAATCAAGGGGTCTACATTCCACGTAGGATTGTAGGAAGGTTCAAGGTCGAACCGGGTCTCGAGTTTTTGGAGGGCTTCGTGATCAAATCCAAAGAGCTTGAGCAAGTGAGTTGTAGTAGCAAGGCAATCGCCTGTGAAGAAGCCGAGTCATACGAGAAGCCACTGAGTGATCAAGGCATCTCCAGACCGAGTCCCAAAGGATCAAGTCACCGTGTGATCAAGACTTGTATCCGGATTACCACTTTGTATATCGATCAATACCTAGTGGGTTCCTCCAGGAGATTGGAGAAGAGAGGAGTAGAAGAATTACCCCATCTTCGAACCTCTATAAAAATCTTATCGTGTCATTTACATTTCAAAGACTTTAATTCCTCGCATCTTATTTGTTTAACTCTGATAAATTTGCCATCCACTTGATAATTTATAAGTACTAAAACAAGCATTAAATCTCCGCTTAACCATAATTAAGGGTGTTAAGTCTTCCAAATAAAACAAACTACCATTGAGCTAATTCAGTTTTAACAATAATCGAGTTATTCAATCAACAAATCGATTGAGTCCGTGAGTGACTAACTCTCTTGATTAACTAAATTGGTTGTCCACCAAGGACACAAATTGTGTAGTATCAACTCTGAATTTTAAAAAGGACTAAATCGAAAAGTTGGTAAGGTTTATTCAACCCCCTTCTAAACCTTACACTCACACCCCTTGGGACCTACACCGACTTATTTCGGTAAGTAAATTTTCGAGGACGAAATTTTTATAAGGAGGGGAGGATGTAATACCCAAGCCTCTCACGACTCACCGCCAATATAGTTCATACATTATATGTTGGTTATGTGTTATTTGCATAATTTGATTATTTTATACGACCTGGCTAATTTTATCATTTTGGAACTCATCTATAGTATTTCGTTGTCGGACTATTAGTAGCCAACTATTAAGTTACACGTGATAGCTATTCAAAGAGTCATAAGATTACACGTGGTAGATTTAGGAATGAAAGGTGGCAAAAATGAGTGTATCGGGAAACTTAAAATGCGAACAAATTGATTAAATAGATTAATTTAATATATGATCGAGAACCCGATAGTAAGTTGATATGTTATCTAAGAATAATAGTTTTATTAAAGTAGTAGTAGTAATAATAATAATAATAATAATAATAATACAATAGTAATAATAATAAAGTTATTTTTTTAATAAACAAATGCCTAATAGTAGATATGCATTTAGTTAAGTATAAATGTTATATATATATTATATCAGTATATATGTAATATATGTAATATAGTATATACATAATATACATGTACACGTGTGCAGGTGATAAGAAATAAGGAGAAATTTGTTTGCTTACCTTGAAAGTATTAGATGTTGTTTGGATAAACATATGAATATGCATTTTAGTCTTCTTAACCCACCAACTAACTGACTTAGACTTTTAGAGATAAAAGAAAAAGGGGTACACTCCTATTACTAAAACATGTACGGTCAAAAAGAAAAGAAAGAGAAGAAGAAGCAGAGACGACGAGCAACTTCATATCCACGGTGAAATTGGTAATTTGCTTAACCCTTTTAATATATAATTGATTTCCAAGGTAATAATTTGAATATGAAATTGAGGAGCAATCAATTGTCTGTAAAGAATTTAAGTTCTACCTATAAACATGCATACAAGAATGGGGTAATCTAAAGAGAATTGGTAGGGGTGAGTTATGAATCATTTTCCTATAATAATAAAATAATGATAAGTGAATTTTGATTAAAATAAATAATAATGTTAATGGCAGGGTGCTTAATATATATTTCAATTGATATACACACTTTGTCGAATTTAGATGATTTATAATATAACAGAAATAAAAATGAGATAGCTAGGAGTTTCCATCAAACATAATAATATATGTCTAAGTTTAAATTGCTAATTCACTGATTATAAGATTTAGCATCTTTGAAGGAATTCAACATAGTGAATTTATTGAATTGAGAATGAACTTAATATTTTATATTCATACATGTTGCTTTACATCTAATGATATGGAAGAAAAGCAATTAGCTAACTTTCAAGAGCATATCTAAGGGTGAAAGATAAGTGAAAATCCATCCGCAACTACAATGCATGAACATAGTATTTCTTGTTTTATTGATACTAATGCGATTCTTGTATCGGATGAATGCATTATGGAAACCTTGGTGTTCATATGTTGCTTAGTGGATATTGGAGTGTTATGACTATTGTTTCATTGAGCATGTCATTCATTAGCATTTGCACGTGCATGCAAACATATGAGCATTGTTGAGATGAGACATGCACGACATGGTAATTTTCTATAAAAAGAAAAGGTTTTGGTTGGCCATGCTAGCGCACCGAGGCATGTGAGGCATGCTTTTATGATATATTTTTTAGGGTGCAACGTGTTACTCCTGAGAGGATCATAGGGGTTGACAAGGGGGTGTGCCTCCGATGGTCACGAGGGGGACCACTTGACCGTATCCTTATTGACACGTCGGGGAAGACTCGGGGGATCATTGGGAAGACGATAGGGGTGTGGACCTCGTGGTCCCGGGAGATGGCCCTAGGCGGTGTCAATATGATTATTATTGAGCTCGTGCCATGTGAGACATCACTGGTATGTGAGACATTTAGACGAGACTCGTTGATTATTAAAGCCCAAATGCCATGTGAGACATCACCAGTATGTGAGACATTCGACGGCTGATTGATTATTGATGTCCAAAGTGCCATGAGAGACATTACTTCGGTATGTGAAACATACGATCGACAACTTGATCATTAATACTATGTTGAGTTATTTTTGGTGCATAGCAGTGGGTCAAGGCCCAATAAAAAAATGATTCGAATAACATGCTTCAACTCATCTTGCGCGCACTGGGTAAAGCATCTTGAATGCATTGCATTTGTATTACATTGTTCTTTCAAAGATGCATGATTTTCGCCATCGGGCATTAGCTCACGTAGTTCATGCATTGTAGTTGAGTTTGGTGATCTTTGGATTTCATGAGCTTACTCGGTCGGTCGGCCGAGCTTCTATAGGTTATTGAGGACAACAGTACATGGATGATGACACTGTTGGGCAATGTTGGTGGGTCACCTTTCCTTTTTGGTCTTGTATTATATTTTGATTTAGGGTTGTACCCTCTTTTTGAAAATCCTAATGCAAATATATACATGTAAATAGCCGGGTGATGCAAAGTTATATGTTTGATCATGTGGATGTCTGCTTTGTTTAATAACAGGTTGGTTACCTCTTTTGTTTGTGGACATGGCTTGTCCTTATCTTATAACTAAAATGATTTTACTTGTTGGTCATTAAAATGTCGTAGGGATAAAAAAAATATTTTTACACGTTTAAATAGAGTTTGTGGCCAAGTTTTACTATTTATATATTTTCCAAAGAGTAGTACTAGGGATGGGCGCCATACAAGACATGCAAGAAGAGTCAATCGGTTTGAAAGAAACAAAGTGTGAGAATTGGTTCAAAGACCTACCCATCAAAATGTTATTGGCACTAAATGGGTGTTCAGAAACAAGATGAATGAGGAAGGTTCTATGGTAAGAAACAAAGCAAGATTGGTAGCCAAAGGGTATTGCCAAGAAGAAGGAATAGATTTTGATGAAACTTTTGCTCCTGTGGCAAGATTGGAAGCCATAAGGATGTTTCTTGCCTATGTTGCTCACAAGAACTTCACTGTATATCAAATGGATGTAAAGAGTGCATTCCTTAATGGGTTATTGGAGGAAGAAGTATATGTTGAACAACCTCCAGGATTTGAGCAGAAGACTCTTGGAGATAAAGTATACAAACTCAAGAAAGCTTTATATGGATTGAAACAGGCACCAAGAGCATGGTATGATACATTATCACAATTCCCGACTGAGAACGGATTCACAAAAGGCAAAGTGGATAGAACACTTTTCAATTCAAGATGGAAAGAGTATAATGCTTGTTCAAATATATGTGGATGACATCATCTTTGGATCCACAAACAAAGAGTCAGTGTGATAAATTCTCAAATCTTATGCAAAGCAAATTTGAAATGAGCATGATGGGAGAGCAAATTCTTCCTTGACTCCAAGTAAAACAAATGAAGGATGGAACCTTCATAAGTCAAACAAAATACACCGAGATTTAATGAAGAAATTTGGCATGGAAGAGAAGTCTTCTCGTGAAAATACCAATGAATACGTACCAAAATGGATATGGATGCGGATGGCAAGCCTGTGGATCAAAAAAGATCTGAGCACTTATCGATCATTGCTCTATCTCACACAAGAAGGCCACATCACCTTTGATGTAGGTGTATGTGCGATTAGAATGATATATTCACAAAACCATTATGTGAATCAAGATTTGAAGAACTCAAGCATGAATTAGGGTTAATTGAGCTGAGTTGACACTCGAAGAGTCAAAGAAAAGATATGAAACACGAAAAGATGAAAAAGAGTTGAACTCCCGAATCAATTAAGTGAATCACCAGACGGAGAATCACCAAGGCGTCAAGTTAACTAACAATTGAGTACCTATGTGCAAAGAGAGAAGAGTTAAATCAACTAAGGAATAAGTTGAGTCATTTATGAACAAAGTGACAAAAACGCAATTTTTACCAAGCGGGAATGTTTTTAAGAATGACATCGCATAATTATGACGTGTCAAATCAAAAGCCGCATACCAAGCTTATGACGATGGATATAAATGCTTTTACGCATTAAATGCGAAATTAAATATTAATCGGCGTGCAAAATCTAAGCCGTTGATCTTGATCAAATTTCAAAACCACTTTCACGCCCTTTCATAACCCATACATATACCGCCTCGTCCCAATTTTCTCTCACTTTACCAAAACTGCTCATCTCTCTCGAAAGCAAAGAAGAAATTTTCTCTCAAAACCCTACAAATCTTCAAAGTTCATTTTCAAAGTTTCGTTCGGTAAAACATCGAGAAATGGCATCTACTCACGATTTTGTCAAGTTAGGAAAGCAAATCCACACTGGCTCTTGTGGATTTCGACGGCATGATCAAACAAAGGTCCGACGACACCCTTGTGAAGAAGATAGCGTAAAAGCCGAAAAAGTCCGGAATGAAACCATTTTTGACGATGGAGTTTCTATGACCTACGTGGAAGAGGTCGCACGCTTCTACGTGAACGCTGAAGTTCACGATGAGGGCATCAAATCCTCTTTCACGGAAAAGAGTTCACCATCACTACCAAGGATCCGCGAACATCGTCATTGGTTGCCGGGCGGAAGGAGTCTTAGAGATTTATGAAGTCGATGTTAACCTGGTCTCGCTGCTTGGAAGAAGTAGCCAAACCTCGACTATGCTTTGCGAAGGTTGCCTACACACCAAAGAAGAAGTTAAGAAGGAAGACTACCACAAGTCTGGATATTGTTGCCAAATGCGTTGATATCAAATTTGGAAGCTTTAATCGATTGTCCAAAACTAAGCCGATCGTGATGGTGAGATCATAGAAGAAAATAAGGTGAAATCAACTGAGTTTGTATATAGCGGACTCGCCAAAATGTTGGGAATAAATCCTTCAAGAAGGATGGTTCGCTTGGAGGATCCCTCGGGTGCGGCCTGGTGATTGGCCGGATGATGGAAGTGAAAGGAGTCCTCATCGACATGGAAAGGCGTTCCATGTCAACAAGAAAATGTTTCGGTCTAACCTTTCCTGAGCACGCGAGCGAGCATATGCCAAGACAAAATGACACGAGTGTGGGGAATCAAACCTGACCCTGAAGAAATAGTTGTCTCCTCCTCTCCCCGAGGAAGAAGGTCGCCCTGCAGCCTACAAAGAAGACAGCCGCCCTGCGGCAAAGAAAGAAAAAGAAAACAAAAGATGCACTCCCTCGTAGGCCGAGTCACCGCCCCTGCGCAGCCACACAATGGAGAAGGAGCCTCAAATACCTTTTCCTAGGTTATCAAGAAAAGTAGGACTGATAAGCCGAGATGGCCACTCCTCGAGAAAAGACAACAAGACCGACCCCGCCGCCTGACTCGGAAGAAACCGTATCCAAGCCGTAAATCCCTCTAGTAAGGACTAAAAGAAGAAGAATCTTCAAGTGTTCTCGAGCTTGAGAAACCGGATGAGTCACCACTCAATCGAAACAGAGATATCGAGACTGCTGGAGAAGTAGAGCCTCCGTAAATTGTAGATGAAACAGCCAAGTCTGCTCATGCCGATCAAACAGAGGCAAACTAAAGACACACTGCCATCGTCAATAGACAGAGACACAAGAAGCATTTGTGAAAGCAAACTCTCCTGGTGACAGGATTGTATCCCCTCCCGCAATGACGTTGTTGAGGGTGTGGAGCACCAAAGTTTGCTACCTACAATCCTTGAGAACGAGGGACAAACAGAGGAGAAGATGATAAAAATGATGATGATGTAATGATCCTATCCTCACCATATCCGGACATCCAAAATCTTCTGCGAGAGTGAGGAAGTGGAAGTTTAGTCGATCCAGGAACATTCCAAAGACCGAAATTTATTGAAGAAGAAGACGAACTCGTTGAACTTTCTCGGATTGACCAATGTGGTCCAAGACTCGATGAAGAAAAACCGCATGAATATCTTTCGGATCTTCAAAGACAAGGATAAGCGAGACGCGGCAGAGAAACAAGCTCGTGAAAAGGCCAAGATTTGTCCCTTCATTGGAACCATCGACCATACACATCCTCATCTTGACATTTTCTCTGGAAGTGATGAGGAATCGGACCTCCGCCGCTACTGAAGAATTGAGACGCAGCAAGCCATGCGAATCTAGGGTCCTACATGAGCAACGGTTATAGGAAGGCCCAGGAGTCTTCCACATCGGGGCTGCTAGAGATTGATCCGATGGGAGTGGTGCAAAGATATTGCCACGATTGTTGCCGCCACCACTTCCCCGCTCACTCGTAAGGTGTTAAGGGAACTGGGCGATGAAACCGGGATTGTGGGGATCGCAATGAGCCTACCCCTAATGAAGGTGTCTTACCACCTACCCCAACGGCTGAACACTCAAAGGGAACAAATGAGTCCGAGACGAGTGACCCCATTCCAAGTCACTCACCGGTGTGTGTCACCCGAGGGGAAAACTCCCTCCACCGCAGCCGAGGTCTGAGGATGCTTTGCAACCGACTCCACAACAAATCATAGAGGTGAAGTGGAGTAGGAACAACAAATGAATACACAAAGAAGTTGTCACGAGTGCTCGAGCTCGACGTTAAGATCGTCTTTAGTTGAAGTGCCAATCGCTTCTCGCAGCCAATGACGCCGCGATGCGCTTGAGGCACATGAAGAATCGCCCAGAGTTAACACTGGGCAATGAAAGTGCAATCCATGGAGTTGAGACTCGGTGGATGCCACCTCGAAGACCAAGACAACCACACGTCCGAAGGGATCGCCTGACCTCCCCGCGATTTGAGACTGCAGGAGGTAATGAAGGCCGATGGGAGGTGGAGACTTCCCGAGGTAAAGAGACAACCGTAACATCCCTCCTACTATCATTGATCCATATGAAAAGGAGATAAGTGCTCTTCACGATTCCCAAGAAAATCTGATGTAACCTTTCCGGGATCCAAGGTGAAGACAAAGCCGAGTCATCCCCTATTGCCCATCCAAAAGACTCACCGAGGATGTTCTCCCAATCACGAGTAAGTCGACCTTAAGCTACTCGCCAAACCTTTAATTTTGATGATGAGCCACCCATGCAAATCTCATCATCGTCCGATGATGCTTCGATATGGCCGAGGACCACCAACTCATATGGAAAAATCACCAGACCGACGCTATCAAGACAAATGAGGCTCAACAAGTCGGGTCAACTCCACAACAGACCACATCCAAACAGTCAGTCAATCGCGCAGCTCCCAAGCCGCAGCAGATCGACTCCACCGGAACTTCACAAGCACAAGTTGTCATTGAGCATTCTCGTTGCCGTGATGATCCATTTGAAGAATCGTTTCCCTTCTCTCGAAGTACCGACCTTCCCGAAGAATCACCGAGATCAAACGTTTCCATAAACTCCGATCCCATTATTCCAACAGACACCATCGTCCCAAAGAGACTTTGACTTTGACGTTGGCCGCCACCGAGACAAGTGACACAAGGTTCGAGAAGTTTTCAAGGCCATATTTGCGAGATAGAGAAGATGGAGAGGCACCGGCCTCACCGGACATGAGGTCGATAACGAGATGCAAATCTTACTTCCGATTTGCGAGGAATAATTGTCGATCCGATCCGGGAATGGTGGCAACAACAACAAACAATGCGCGTAGAACAAGCTCGATATTTCAGGACATTGTTGAATAAATTACTAGTCCGGCGGGCCGAGAATGCCGATATGAAGACAAGAATGCAAGAGAACATCGATCGAATGCATGAGTCTCACAACACAGAGATGCATGCTATGCGTGAATTTCATAAGAAAGAGCTTCTGGGTAGAGAGGAGAACATGGATAGGAAGTTCAGCCTCCTCATGGCTGAAATGAAGCTGTGACAATTTGAATCCAACGCCACCCGCTCCGAATTCGTCAAGATACTATGCAAGAGATTCGAAGCATAATTCACCATCACCGCTTAAACTTCATACTTGCTAGCTTGTTTCCGGGGTTCATCTCTCCTTTGATGATGCCAAAAAGGTGGAAGAGGAATATCTAAAGGCGTTGAAAGGTTTTGAAGGTGAGAAGAAGGACGCCTTGTTGTGAAGGAGAAGACAGTTTGAAGAACTAAGAAGAGAGAAGAAGGGAAAATGCTGAGGGGGAAGGTTCGAAAGATATGACCCCGATGATTGCTAAAACCCCCAACAAGGTCTTGTCACAAACATATCATCAAAGAAACTCCTGTGACTCGCGCTCCAACATCCCGGCACCCATGGTGAAAAGAGAAAGATAGTTGAAGCGAGGATGAAGGAGGTGGAAGGAAAGATGGATGCCCGAGTTATGGATATTCTCAAACAACATGGAGGCATTCCAAATGCGACAGAGACACCTATGCCATTTCGATGTTGGAACCAAGCCAAGATCTGCTTGATGAATTCAAGACGCCGCATCCGAGGTTACTTCGCAAATATGTCCATGGCTCAATCCTCGGGATTTGTATTGGGAAAAGGGCTCAAGTTATGTGAAGAAGGCGACAGGCAAAGCAGACTCATCAAAATCACTCTGCTGGTCACTCTGGGTCAATTAGCCAGGAAAAATAAGGCCCCAAGACAATACACGCCTAGCAGGCGGAAGGAAAAGCGTGGAGGAGGAAGAGGTTTCGACCTGCAGACCTCCGCCCAAAAACATTGAATATATAGATCCGGGAAAGAAAGGAGGGATCTATTGGGCCGATTCGATGAAGTAGCCAACCCGCAAGTGGCCAAGAACAATGTTGAGTATGTGAAGAGGATCGAGGAAGAAAATAGAAGACAAACTCACTGTGGGAAGAAAGGCAAGAAAGAAAAAGAAGATATGAAGTCATTAAAAGCATATGAGAAAAAGAAAGTAGGCTTCAAGAAGAGAAGAAGAGGAATAGATCGAGAAGACAGAGTCAAGAAGAGGAAAGAATGAGGCGGCGAAGGAGATGAAGTGTTGGTGTCCACCCCTTCATGTATTTTACTATGTAAATACATCTTTATGTAAGTCGATGTACATCGAATAAAATTGTATAATTTCTATACTTGCGTAGATATAGAATAGCATGGCTACATTAAGTTCTCTTAAGCTCGATACACTATGTAAACAAATGTAAAGAACAAGAATGTTGTGATCAATAAAAGATTGATTCTACGCATACATTCTCGTGATTCTACATTGTCATGCACGTGTCTTTGCCGTTTAATTATTGTATAAATGTTTTAAGTTTTGGCATCATCAAAAAGGGAAAATTGTTGGGAAATTAATTTTTATATTTTGATGAATGCCATGTAAAACTTAGAATAGAAAGTTGGCACCCCATTTTTGTTGTAAATTGCATTGTAATAGATAGGGCTGGGTCGAGCCGAAGTTAAGTCGCCTATGCCTCGAACATGCAAGAAGACAAACCGAGACTAAAAGGAAGACTCATTGTGAGGCAAATGAGTGTGGCAAAGAAGAAAGACAGAACTCGATCAAGGTGCAAGGTCGGATGCAATCAGTGAGTAAAGTGTCACTCAAGTCAACTAAAGATAGCCAAGTCTCAAGTTGAAGTGACAGATGAGTCATCCAATAATTGGAAGTCGACTCAAGTCACCTGGGGAAGTCAAGGAAATGCGGTCAAGTCGAGGCAACTCGAAAGAGATCCATTGCACGAAGTCAAGAGAATTACTTAAACAAGTAATACTTCCATACTTGTCTTTTTAAAGTGTTCATCCCGAAGCGTGCAAAAAGAATAAACCAATGGGAAGCATCGCACCTATGTTAGAACTCGAAAAGCTAAAGACTCATTCATACGAGGAAATGTCAATTCCAAGAATCGCAACAAGACAAGCCAACGACCACAGTGTCTTTTGAAAATTGACCTATCTCTTCAATGGGCAAATTTTCAAAAGAACACTATAAAAGGTTGAGGAATCTATTTGAGTAAAGGTTAACCTTGTTACCTGGAACTTTCAAGCTATTATTCAAACGATAACCTACTCAAGTCATTCAAGATTCAATCCTCAAGCCTACATTACGAAGAAATCAATCCAACACTCACCGTGAAGGAAAGACGACTTCAATTAGTTGAAGGGGAAACATTTGAAGAATCAAGGGGTCTACATTCCACGGAGGATTGTAGAAAGGTTCAAGGTCGAACCAATCTCAAGTTTTGGAGGGCTTCGTGATGAAATCCAAGAAGCTTGAGCAAGTGGGCTGTAGTAGCAAAGCAGCCTACCTGTGAAGAAGTTGAGTCGTCACGAGAAGCCACCGTGTGTGACCAAGGCATCTCCAAACCGAGTCCCAAAGGATCAAGTTAGTCAGTGATCAAGACTTGCATCCGGGTCGATTACGACTTCGTATAATTGATCAATACTTAGTGGATTCCTCCAGAGTTGGAGAAGAGAGAGTAGAAGAATTACCCCATCTTGAACCTCTATAAAAATTTATTGTGTCATTTACATTTCAAAGACTTTAATTTACGCACATTATTTCAATATTTGTGATAAATTTGCTATCCAATTGATAATCAACAAAGTGCTAAAACCAAGTATTAAAACAAACTTAAACCAAATTGTTAGGAATTTTATTGTTTAGATTTTGATGAATGCCATGTAAAACTTAGAATAGAAAGTTGGCACCCCAATTCTTGTTATAAAATGTATTGTAATAAATAAGAGCTGGCCAAGCTGAGTTAAGTCACTACGCCCTAACATGCAAGAAGACAATCAAGACTTGAAGGAAGACTCGCCGAGAGACAAACGAGTATGGCAAAGAAGAAGCGACAGAACTTCGACTAAAGAAGCGGTGAGATTGGTGAGTGGAGGATCGATCAAGTCAACTCAAGAAAAGCCAAGTCTCAAGTTGAAGTGACAAGAGTCATCAAATGATTGGAAGGCGACTCTAAGTCACCTGGGAAAGCAAGGAAATGCAAATGTCAAGTCGAGATAATCGAAAAAGAACCGTTGCCCGCAGAAATCAAGAGATTTACTTAAACAAGTAATATCTCCATACCACCTTTCTCGGAGTGCTCACCCCGAGCGTGCAAAAGGAATGAACCAATGGGAAGCACCACACCGTGTCGAACTCGAAAAGGTGAAAGAACAATTCATACGAGGAAATGGCAATTCCAAGAACTCGCAAGCCAACGATCGCAAAGTGACTTTCAAAAAATAGCCTATCTCTTCAACGGGCAAATTTTTGAAAGTTCACTATAAAAGGCCGAGGAGTTTGTTTGAGAAGTAGGATGACACACATGTGAGATAAACAAGCATATTAGAAAACTGAAGCATTCTCAATCCTCAAGCCTACATTACGAAGTACATCAATCCAACACTCACCCGTGAAGGAAAGAGAACTTCAATCGGTTGAAGAGGAAACTTTTGAAGAAAAGGGGTCTACATTCCAGAAGGATTGTAGAAAGGTTCAAGGTTGAACCAAGTCTTAAGCTTTTGGAGGGCTTCGTGATCAAATCCAAAGAGCTTGAGCAAGTGAGTCAGTAGTAGCAAAGGCAAATGCTGCCTGTGAAGAAGAAGAAGCGTCGAGCCGCATTTGAGTGATCAAGCGTCTCCCGCCGAGTCCCAAAGGATCAAGTCGGCTTTGTTGTGATCAAGACTTGCATCCGGGACTTACCACTTTGTAAACCGATCATTACATAGTGGATTCCTCCGGAGTTGGAGAAGAGAGAGTAGAAGAATTACCCCATCTTCGAACCTCTATAAAAACTTCATTATGTCATTTACATTTCAAAGACTTAAATTCCGCACTTTTAACTCGCTTATATCTCACGATGAATTTGCTATCCATTTGATAATTTATAAGTACTAAATCAAGATCTAAAATCTTGCTTAATCAAACTTAAGGGTGTTAAGTCTTCCAATGAAAAACAAAACCACAGTTGAGTCAAATTATAGCCAACAAATGAGTTACTCCATCAACAAATGACTCGTTGAGTCATTTAAGAGATTAACTCTACTTGAGTGACTAATTCGACCGCCCATCAAGGACACACCTGGTGTGTAGAACTCAGAGATTTAAAAGACTAAATCGAAAAATTTGGTAAGGTTTATTCAACCCCCCTTCTAAACCTTACACTTACACCCCTTGGACCTACAAGTGGTATCGGAGCGGTTGGTTCATTGAACCCTCCGCCGGTTACCGAACTAGATCTCCAAATTTTTCAAAGTCTGCTTTAGTACTTAAACTTTCAAAACTCTTTTCTATCATTAAAAGTTATTATCATGGAAGCAAATCTAACACGCATTCCTATGTTCACTATTGAAGAATTTGATGATTGGAAAATTCGTATGCGAGCTCATCTATCAAAGATTACATGATGAGATGTGGATAGTGATAGAAGATGGGCCTCTGCAAATATTAAAGGTGAACACAATTTGTATTTAAGAGTTACAAACAAGGAGAAGAAGATGTTTGCTCCCAGACGATCATGGTTGAAAAACCAAGAACTGAGTGGACAAATGATGACAAAAAAGATACAACCTGGACAATGTAGCCAAGGACATCCTTTACAAAACCTTGACAAAGCCATGTTCAATAAAGTCAAATCATGCAAAAATGGCTAAAGAAATGGGACAAGTTGACACCGATTTGTGAAGGCTCGAGCAAATCAAAGAAAACAAATTATCGGTGGTTGTACGAGAAATTTGAAAACTTCAAAATGATCTCGGGAGAGAACCTGGATCAACTGGATGCTCGGTTCACGAAATCACAAATGAGCTATCTCGCACTTGGAAAGGAATATACACGAAGAAATGTGTATGAAAATCCTAAAAAAGTCTTCCACTGAATGGGAAATGAAGGTCATGGCACTGAGACATTCCATGGACCTATCAAAGACATCCAACCATGAGTTATTCTCGGACCTCAAAGCCTATGAGTTTGAGCGAGAAGAAAGACCGAGGAAGAGACAATTGTACCCAAAACTTGCTCTAATTGTTAAAGATGGGAAGAGAGCCGAGGTCAAAGAAGTCATTGACCCCGGAAGAAATAGCCCTCGATGGTTAAAAGATTCAACAAGTTCTTCAATAAGAACTACAAGAGAGAAAGGAGAATCTTCCGGAAGACACTCACTCCCTCCAAATCAAGGGAAGACAGAGCCAACCAAGAGAACGGATCATCAAAAAGTTGAGTATCAAAGGGCTGACAACTCAAGAATGGAAAGAGTGATCAAAAAGTCAATATCTATGTTGGAACTGTAGACAACCAGGTCACTATGCCATTGATTGCTCATATCCTGTAGTCAACAAGTACATGGATGAAGAAAAAGGAAGGTCTTGAGAGAAAGAAGACAAGAAAAGAAAAAGGCAATGATGGCTGCAGAGATCGGCCGAGACAAAATGCCAAGTCAAGAGAGACAAAGTCGAGAGCAAAGAAGCGACTACTCAAGTGACTCAAGAAGAAGCCCTGATCCGCTTGATGGCCAAGGAACAAGATCAACTCCGACCAAGAAGATGAGGTACAATCTAACTCATCAAACTCGGACACACGATGATAGTGATCGTGACACACACACTTCATCACCCACTGATCTTTATGATTCATTAGGCAAAATGATGAAAGATTTTGAACACATTAAATCCTCACACACACTTTTGAATGAGGAAAACGAATTACTCAAAAGTCAAAACTCAAAGCCGACTAAGGAGCCGAGTACTCTAAGTCAAATAGCCGATGAGAATAAAAGTTTAAAGGTTTGAAAATGCTAAATTAATAGCGAAATTGCTGCTATAGAAAAGAGGAGAATGATCTCAAGAATGTTATTGCCTCATTCACTAAGGCATCTAAATCATTGGATGATCTTATTATGAGTCAAAGAGAATGTGGAGACAAGACAAAGCTTAGGATTTAATTCCTCTATGCTATGTCAAACCTCAAGAGTAATTTTGGAAAAAGGATCTTCAAGTCATGAAGAGTCCGAAAATCCAAAACTCTAAATGTTGCACACACATTCGCTCCAAAGCACAATAATAAGCAAACTGGCCTTGGTTATAAAGGAAAAGGAAAATGACCGAGCTGAGTGTCTTTGAAAGGACAAATGAGAAGAGATTCACCAGTCCTCAAGAAACTCCAAACAAAAATACTCTGTAAAGAAGAAGCGAGCTACCAAAAACCCTTAAAATCCATAAAAGAAATACATATAATGGGAATGGTAGAAAATATCCAAGCCAAGTGATTGGAATAATGTGAACTATCGGCTAGACTTATGGAATACAAGCCCAAATGGCAAAGGCCTAGAACTCAAGAAAGGCCATTCCAAAAGTATAAGAGCTTTCATCAACACACATATGCACCTAGGCACTACACTCAAAAACACCACAATTATCCACGGAAGGCAATTGCTAAAACACATATGCAGCATACGAGAAAAGAGACAAACTTGTATGAACCTAGAATCCCCAAGCAATTTGCCAGGATTAATTATGATTATGGCACGATAGATGGCAACCTCTTAGAGTCAAATCATTTGACTATAGGTTGGTTGGATCATCTTATAATTTAACCCCTCGGACCCGCATACAAGCATGGGTACCTAAAACTTAATTTCCTTGATTGCGGAGTTCAAGGAACAGTGAGTGCCAAGGAACCTGGTACATGGATAGTGGTCGCATTCCGCATATGACAGAAATAAGAGAAATCTGTCAAAATTCAAGGAAGTTAAAGGCAAAAGTCATATTTGGAGAAATGAAGCTCCCAAGAAATAAGAGGCATTGATCCATCAAGAGAATGGATTAGAAATCACAGATGTTGCATATGTTAAAGGACTAAACTTCAATTTACTAAGCATCACAACTTTGTGACAAGGGCTACAATGTTGGATTCAACATGGGCATATGCCAAATCAAAGATATTGAATCAAATGAAGTGGTCTTTGCAAGGATGTAGACAAAAAATATGTATGTAGTGGATTGGTCAACTGCAACACCCAAAGACTCTACTAGCAAAGAGCACAAATTTGAATCAAGTTGGGCGGGCACAAAAAGCTCGAGTCACCTGAATTTCAAAACGATCAACAAACTTGCAAGAAGTCATCTTGTGGAAGGACTTCCGGACTCGATATACAAGAAGGAGAGTATATGTGACGCATGTCGAAGGAAAACAAATCAAGTCGTCATTCAAAGAAAAGACATGCCCATCCTCAACAAGAATATTGCATCTACTTCATATGGATCTATTTGGCCCAAAGTGGAACCTGCGCCAAAGATAAGTGGAAAGAAATACACCTTGGTGGTAGTAGATGACTACTCAAGATATGCATGGACAATTTTCATGTGTAAGAAGAAAGAAACTCTACAAAACTACCACAAATTGATGAAGAGGATTCAAAACGAGAAGAGTCAAACCATTATCAAAATAAGATCGTGATGGGGAACCGAGTTTGTCAATGGAATAATAACTCAAAGATTGTATTGAGAATGGTATTGGTCATGAACTATCGCAGCAGGACTCCACAATGAGAATGGAGTTGCGAAAAGAAGGAAAGAACCCTCAAAGAAGCAAAGCAGGACCATGTTAGCTTGCAAGCGAGTTACCAAAAGATTTTGGGTCAAGCAATCAACACAACTTGCTACACCCAAAACAGATGTATGATAAAACAGACAAAATGACAAAGACTCTATGAGATCCGGATCAAAGAAAACCAAATGTTGCATATTTCAGAATATTTGGATGCAAATGCTTCATCCACAACAATGGCAAAGACAATCTAAAGGCTTTTGATGCTAAAGTCAATGAAGGTATCTTCTTGATATCGAAATAAAGCAAAGCCTCGTAATACTCAACAAAAGGACTATGGTTGCGAAAGAATCCATTCATGTGGTATTTGATGAGCCAAATATAAATGGAGAAGACATTGAAGAGTCACCGATAAGTCAATTATCCAACCGCATGCGGAAGAGTCCCTATGTCAAGTTTGTCCGAATTATCAATTGTAAGAAGATGAGATAGTCAATCTCAAAAACAATGAAAATTTGCAGCTAAGTGATTACGAGAGAGCCGACCATAGCAACACAACCGCAAGTCGATCAATCCTAACTTACTCCAACTCGATGTAAGATGGCCGAGAGACCATCCACCGTAACTTGTCATTGGAGATATAAGAGAAGGTGTCAAAACAAGATCCAACTCAACAAGAAGCCATGTTCACATGCTTCATCTCACAAATTGAGCCCAAAGATGTGTCACAAGCATTGGGCGACACACATTGGATTCAAGCTATGCAAGAAGAGTCAATCGTTTGAGAGAAATAAAGTATGGGAATTAGTGCAAAGACCCATACATCAAAATGTTATCGGAACCAAATGGGTGTTCGAAATAAGATGAACGAGGAAGGTTACGTGGTAAGAAACAAAGCAAGATCGGTAGCCAAAGGATATTGCCAAGAAGAAGGGATAGATTTTGATGAAACATTTGCCCCCGTAGCAAGATTGGAAGCTATAAGGATGTTTCTTGCCTATGCACTCACAAGAATTTCATTGTATATCAAATGGATGTAAAAAGTGCATTCCTAAATGGTTTATTGGAAGAAGAAGTGTATGTTGAACAACCTCCAGGATTTGAGCAGAAGACTCTTGGAGACAAGGTATACAAACTCAAGAAAGCCCCGTATGGATTAAAACAGGCACCCGAGCATGGTATGATACCCTGTCACAATTCCTAACTAAAAATGGATTCACAAAAGGAAAAGTAGATACAACACTTTTCGAAATTCAAGACAAGAAGAGTATACTTGCTTGTTCAAATATATGTTGATGACATCATCTTTGGATCCACTAACAAAGAACTCGCGTGTGAAAAATTTTCAAACCTCATGCAAAGTAAATTGAAATGAGCATGATGGGAGAGTCGACATTCTTCCTTGACTCCAAGTGAAACGGTGAAGGATGGAACCTTCATAAGTCAAACAAAATACACCGAGATTTAATGAAGAAGTTTGGTATGGAGGAGAAGTCTTCGTAAAAATACCAATGAACACATCACCAAAATGGACATGGATGCGATGGGTAAGTCCAGAGATCAAACAAGATACTGAGCACTTATCGATCATTGCTCTATCTCACAAAGAAGCGTGCCGACATCACCTTTGATGTAGGTGTATGTGCAAGATTTCAATCTGCTCCAAAAGAGAGCCATATGACAAAGACTAAGAGAATATTGAGATACTTAAAGGAAGCCAAGAAGTAGGCCTATGGTATCCAAAGGAAGGTGGATTCAAACTAATTGGTTATTCGATTCTCGACTATCTTTGATGCAGAGTGGACAGAAGAAGAGCACTTCGGCACATGTCAAATGCTAGGAACAGTGATTTCCCGGTTTAGCAAAAAGCAAAACTCAATAGCCACCTCTACAAAATGGTGAGGCGAAATACATAGTCACAAGCTAGGCAAACAAGTAGCCCAAGTACTTTGGATGAGACAAAGAATTGAGAGACTATGAAGTTGAAGAAAAGAAATTCCAATCATGTGTGATAACACAAGTGCAATTGCAATCACTCAAAATCTGTGTTGCACTCAAGAACAAAACATATTGATGTCGATATCACTTCATAAGAGACCATGTTGAAAAGAAGGACATCATCTTGGAATATATCTCAACCGATAAACAACTAGCCGACATCTTCACAAAACCATTATGTGAGTCAAGATTTGAAGAACTCAAACATGAGTTGTGGCTAATTGAGTGAGCCGACACTCATAAACCAAAGAAGAGAAATGGAACAGAAAAGGGGTGAAAAGAGTCGAAAACAAATCACCAAGAATCACCAGTATCGGAAAGATCACATACACCAAGTCACCGATAAATGAGTTGCTAAGAGAACTCGTGAGAAGTAGAGTTAAATCGCTAAGAGATAAGTTGATTAACTTATGAGCAAAGTGACAAAAACGCAATCGTTTGACTAAGCGGGAATGTTTTAAGGAACACGCCAAAGATAATGATGATGTGTGTACGACATAAAGTCCGCACACCAAGCCTATGATTGGATATAAATGCTTTGCCGCATTAAATACGAGACATGAATCGCTCAATAGGCGTGCGAAATCCAAGCCGTTGATTTCGATCACAATTCAAAAACGCATGCACGCCCTTCCATAAACCATATTTAAACCATTTTCGTCCGTTTCTTTCTCACACTTCTAAAAACCTGCTCATCTCTTTCTCTCAAAAGCAAAGGCAAAATACTCTCAAACCCTATCGATCTTCAAATCATTTTCTCGAGTTTTTTTCTTGAAATAATTCCCGAGAAATGGCACCAACTTATGACTTTACCAAGTTAGGAAAGCAAATCCACACCGGTTCGATGGTGGATTTGACGAATGGTGAAGCGGTCCGGTCCGACGACACCCTGGTAAAGAAAATCGCCGAGAAATTGGAAACGCCCGGACCTAAACCGCTTTCTAACATTAGAATATCCGATGACCTACGTGGAGGAGGTCGCATAATTCTACGTGAATGCCGAGATTCACGATGAAGGAATCAAGTCATCTGTTCACGGGAAGCAATGACTATCTCTCGAGATTTGGTGAACATTGCTCACTACCAACGGAAGGAGCATCCGAGATTAAAGAAGCGATGTAAACTTGGGTGACGCATGGAAAGAAATAGCCAAGTCCGACTTTTTGATAAAATAATATACACAAAAAACAAGAGACATCAAGGAGGATTATCACAAGTTATTGGACATAGTTGCCAAATGTATCGACATCAAATTTGGCGGCGGCACTTGACCAATCAAAAAGGCAAAGCCGATTGTAATGGCTGCAATCATCGAAGAAAAGAAGATAAACTGGGCTGAGTTTATCTACAGCAGACTCTGCGAACGTGGGAACAAGTCCTTCAAAGAAGATGGGTCATTTGGAGGATCCCAGATATGGCCTATTGATTGGCCGCTATTGAGGTGAAAGGAGTCCCTCTTAGACATGGGAAGGCATTCCATGTTAACAAGAGGATGTTCGAGCAAACCTCTCAGCGCTCGAAGAGAGCCTACGCCAAGAGAGTCGACACTGGTGAGGGGGAATCACCGACCCAAGATACAAATGCTTTCCTCTCCACCCAAGAAGAAAGTCGCCCTCGCCGCTACTAAGAAGAAGATCACGCCCTAAAAAAAGAAAACCAAACATGCTCCTCGCCGCAGCGAGTCACCGCCCTGCAGCGAGTCACCCGCCTCAGAACCGTGTCTCCCGCCCCTGCAGCGGCGGTCGAGAAGGACTCACAAATACCTTCTCCGATCGTCAAAAAGGAGGAGAACCGACAAGCCAAGACGGCGCCTCCTCGTAAACAAACACCAAAGACTGCCCCACCGCACAAGACTCTCAGAGGCCACCATCTCTCGAACCGTAAATTCCCCCGGTACAAACTAGAGACGAAGAAGACTTGTCAAGCGATCGAACAGAGAAACCAAATTGAGTCGATTCTCCCAGACAAATACTGGAGACTACATCGGAGAAGTAGAGTCTCCGGATGTAGTTGATGAAACAGCCAAGTCTCGCCAAGGCGATCACAGAGGCAACTCAAGACACACCGTAGTTCACACAAATGAAACACAAGAAGAACTCCGCCAGAGCGGATAGTGATGTGATGATCCTATCCCCACCTTACCCGCATCCAAAATCGTCGTGAGTGGAGGAAATGGAAGTTGAGCAAGTCAAGGAAACAGCCTTCAACGGCCGAGTTCATAGAAAAGAAGAGGAGGAACCGCTAAATTTCCTTGATTAACTATCGTGCTCCCTCGGATGAAGACAATCGCACGTACATCCCGCGATCTACAAGGACAAGGAGAGAAAAGCAAGTCAAGAAGCCGAAGCACGAGAGAAGGCAAGATCCGCCTCTATCTCCCAGACCCGCAGAACACACACATCCTCTCCTTGATGTCTTCTCCGATGTGATGACGAGAACCGAGAATGCACGCCCGCGTAAGAGTTGCAAATGCAGCAAGCATTGCAAATCAAGAATCCTTCACGAGCAAAGACTAATGGAGGGACCAGAGAGTCCTCCAACACAAATGAAATCGATCCAATGGGAGTGGTTCCGCAAATAGCCACCGTTGTTGCTTTCTACCACTTCCCCACTCACTCGGAAGAAGGCAATAAGGGACCTGGCGATGAACCGGGATAATGGGGACCCCAAAGAGAGCCAACCCCTATTGAAGGTGCGTTACCACACTCCCCCAACTACTGAACATTCAAAAGAAACAGTGGGAGTTTGGAGACGAGTGACCCCATTCCAAGTCACTCGGCCAGAGCGCCACCGAGGGGGAAGCTCCTCCACCGCAGCCAGGTCGGAGGATGCCGGTGACTCTACAACGAAGCAAGGAGGCGAAGGAGAGAAATTACAATAGAACAACAAGTTGCCATCAACGACGCCGTACAGCTTGAGACTGCCTCACCGAGGTGCCACCGCTTTGAAGGCTAATGACACCGCTGATGCGGTCGAGGCACGAGGAATGACCGGGAGTTAACACTGGGCGATGAAAGTGCAATCCATGGGGTTGAGACTCCAATGGATGCCACTCAGAAGACCCTAAGACAAATGTGACACCGTCGAAAGGGTGGACTAAACCTCGCAGCAAAGAGAGACCGCCGGAGGTAATGAAGGCCCACGGAGGTTGAGACTTCCCGGGTAAAGAAAGTCAAGTAGAGAACATCCCTCATGCTATCATCGACCCATCCGAGAAGGAGATCAGCGCACTTCATGATTCCCAGGACAACCCCGATGTCACTTTTCCGGGATCGAAGGCGAAGAAGAAATGAGTCATCCCCATGACAAATCCAAAAGACTCACCAAGCGATGTTCCAAGCACGAGCAAGTCTCGATCCCAAGACTACTCGTCAAACCTTTAATTTTGATGATGAGCCACCAATGGAAATCTCATCATCGTCCGATGACGCTCGATAAGGCCGAGGACCGCCCATCAAATGGAAAAATCACCGAGACCAACGGCCGCAGACATACCGAGGCTCGGCAAGTCGGGTCTACTCCACAAATGTAACCCATTGAACAAGAGACCACCGCACAAAGCTCCTCAAGTTGCAGCAGATCGATTCCCAAAAGAACTTCACGCGCACCGCTCATCATCGAATGCATCCCGGTTGGCGGTGATGAATCTTTTGTAGAATCTTTCCCTTTTTCACCGGAGATACCGAACTCCATGAAGAGTCGAAAAATGAGCGCGCACGCTATCACGACCAGCTCCCGTATTTTCATCAGGCACCATTGTCCCACCGCTTATGACTTCGATGATGTATGGCCATCACCGCAACGGAAGAATCACCAAATTCGAGAAGTGTTCAAGGCACAATCGCTTTTGAGGTTGAACGGATGGAGAGGCATCGAGCCTCCTTGGACATGCGACAACAAGAGATGCTAATCTTACGGCCGACTTGAGAGGCATCACACACCGAGATAAGGGAATGGTGGCAACAAAGAAGAAACAATGCGTGTGGAACAAGTCGATTCTTCAGACTTTGTTCAACAAGTCGGCATGGAGAGTCAAAATGCCGATGCAAAAACAAAGCCGAGAGAACACATTGAGCATATGCATGAAGCTCACACCGCCGAGATCAAGCTTTGCATGAGCAAAATACAAATGATCTACAAACGTTTGGAAGAACACATGACAAGAAAATTCAGCCTTCTCATGGTCGAGATGAAGTGATTTCAGAATCCAACGCTACTCGACCAATTTCGTCTTTGCATACAACGCAGCTGAGACTTGAAGCGTAACTCAACCATCGAAGATTCGACTTCATGCTTGCCAAAGATGTTCCCACGGGGTTCCTCTATCCTTTGATGATGCCAAAAAGGGGGAAGAGGAATACCTTAAAGTCAACAAATCGGGTTTGAAAAGAAAGGAAATTTGAGAAGGAAAATCAAGGAGGAAAATCAAATTGAGGAAGTCTTGAAATGAAAGAAAGGAAAGCTTGTTGAGGGGAAGGATCAACGGATGTGACATTGATGATTGCACAAACCCCTCAACAAGGTCCTCACAAACTTGACATTATAAGCGAAAACTCCCACAGTGACTCGCCACTCCACCACTCTGTTGTATCTATGGTGAAAAGAGAAAAACAATTGAAGCAGGATGAAGGAAGTGGAAGGAAGAATGGATGCCAGGGTGATGAACATCTTGAAAGAACATGGAGGCATTCCGGTTGGACAGAGACACTTATGCCATCTCGGATGTGCGGGGACAGAGCCACGATCGGTCGATGAATTTAAAACGCTCGAATCCGGAGGATACTTTGCAAATATGTCTATGGCTCAAGCTTGGGACTTGTCTTGGGAAAAGGGTCTCACGTTATGTGAAGAAGGCCGACGAGGCACGAGACTACAAGCATCGCTCCCTACTGGTCACTCTGGCTTGGCCACTCACCGAAAGAAAGAAGACCCCAAGACAAGATACGCCCGGTAGAGGAAGAAGCGAGTGGAGGAAGAAGCTTGCACTCCAGGCCTCGCCAAGAATATTGAATACGTAGATCCGGGGAAAGAAAGGAGGGATCTTTGGGCGGGCTTGACCAAGTGGCAAATTTGAAAGTGGCGAAAACTAACGCCGAGTATGCAAAAAGAATAGAAGAAGAAAACAAGAGACAAACTCACGGCTATGGGAGGAGAGACAGAAAGATTAAGAAGAGATGAAGCCGCCAGAAGGCATATGAGAAGAAAAAGAAGCAAATGACGACTTGAGAAGAAGAGAAGAAGAGAAGAAGATCTTGATCAAGACGAAAAGAAGAAGGAGATAAGAAGATGAAGTGTTCATTCACCCCTTCGTGTATTTTATTATGTAAATACATACAATGTAAGTCTTCTCGTAACAAAGCTATAAAATCTTTATTTTTCTTGAAGACAATTATGTGCTCTGATACACCTTGTAAAACAATTGTGGTAAGGAACAAGAATGATATGATCAATAAAAGAATTGACTCTCACGCATACATTCTATGTCAATACACTATCCGATCTTAGTCTTAGTTTATTTTTTTTATATAATCTAAGTTTTGGCATCATCAAAAAGGGGGAAATTGTTAGGAATTTTATTGTTTAGATTTTGATGAATGCCATGTAAAACTTAGAATAGAAAGTTGGCACCCCAATTCTTGTTATAAAATGTATTGTAATAAATAAGAGTCGCCAAGCCGAGTTAAGTCGCCTACGCCTAACATGCAAGAAGACAAATCAAGACTTGAAGGAAGACTCGAGAGAGACAAACAGTGAGTATGGCAAAGAAGAGCAGCATGGAACTCGACTAAAGAAGCAAACAGATTCACTGAGTGGAGGATCACTGTCAAGTCAACTCAAGAAAAGCCAAGTCTCAAGTTGAAGTGACAAAGAGTCATCAAATGATTGGAAGTGACTCTAAGTCACCTGGGAAAGCAAGGAAATGCGAAATCAAGTCGAGATAATCAGAAAAGAACCGTTGCGTAAATCAAGAGATTTACTTAAACAAGTAATATCTCCATACCACCTTTCTCGAGTGCTCGTCCGAAGCGTGCAAAAGGAATGAACCAATGGGAAGCACCACACCGTGTCGAACTCAAAAGGTGAAAGAACAATTCATACGAGGAAATGGCAATTCCAAAACCGCAAGCCAACGATCGCAAGTGACTTTCAAAAATAAGCTTTATCTCTTCAACGGGCAAATTTTTGAAAGTTCACTATAAAAGGCCGAGGAGTTTGTTTGAGAAGTAGGATGACACACATGTGAGATAAACAAGCATATTAGAAAAATCAAGCATTCTCAATCCTCAAGCCTACATTACGAAGTACATCAATCCAACACTCACCGTGAAGGAAAGAGAACTTCAATCGCCTTGAAGAGGAAACTTTTGAAGAAAAGGGGTCTACATTCCGGGAAGGATTGTAGAAAGGTTCAAGTTGAACCAAGTCTTAAGCTTTTGGAGGGCTTCGTGATCAAATCCAAAGAGCTTGAGCAAGTGAGTCAGTAGTAGCAAGGCAAACGCCCTGTGAAGAAGCCGAGTCGCATTTGGGAAGCCACCGAGTGATCAAGGCGTCTCCAGATCGAGTCCCAAAGGATCAAGTCGGCCGTTGTGATCAAGACTTGTATCGGACTGCTACCACTTTGTAAACCGATCATTACATAGTGGATTCCTCCAGAGTTGGAGAAGAGAGGAGTAGAAGAATTACCCCATCTTCGAACCTCTATAAAAACTTCACTGTGTCATTTACATTTCAAAGACTTAAATTCCTGACTTTTAATCGCTTATATCTCACCGATGAATTTGCTATCCATTTGATAATTTATAAGTACTAAATCAAGATCTAAAATCTTGCTTAATCAAACTTAAGGGTGTTAAGTCTTCCAATAAAACAAAACCACATTGAGTCAAATTATAGCCAACAACTGAGTTACTCCATCAATAAAATTTCAAATTTGAGTTTGTTAAGAGATTAACTCTCTGAGTGACTAATTCGATTGTCCATCAAGGACACATCTGTGTAGAACTCAGAGATTTAAAAAGACTAAATCGAAAATTTGGTAAGGTTTATTCAACCCCCTTCTAAACCTTACACTTACACCCCTTGGGACCTACACAAATTCAAGGGTGTTAAGTCTTTCAATAAATCATATCACAAAGTCAAGTTAAGTTTTAGTCAAAACAAATGAGTTATTCCATCAACAAATGCTCGATCCAGTCTTGAGTGGCTAACTTTGCTGATTAACTAACTTAGCTGTCCATCAAGGACTCACCGTGAAGTATTAACTCCGAACGTTTTAAAAAGGACTAAATCGAAAAGTTGGTAAGGTTTATTCAACCCCCTTCTAAACCTTACTCTCACACCCCTTGGGACCTACAAGTACGACATTCCCGAGTCCTCACGAGGAGGAGATCACCCTGCACCCTCACATAGCGGGGATCATCCCGGCACGTCTTATGGCGGCGAGTCCCAACGAGGCAATGAATTCCATGACATGCTTTACGCATTTGGGGAGGACTTGCGTCACCAAGGGGAAGAGTTGCGGCAATAGAGGGAAGACTTGCAGCACCATCGGGCTAATTTCCGTGCATTCCGGAGGACTATGATCGGAGGACCTTGGAACTCGAACAATGATATTTGGTCCAAGAACACGGTATGTAGACGTGTCCAACTGTTCGAACCGCGGTTCGGTTGCCCAAAGGGTGGAACCGAACCTAAATGTCCTATAGACGGCTTCGGTTCGATTCAGTTCCAAACCACCGGTTCGGAAACATAAACCGCGGTTCCTTTGGCCCATTTGGTTTTTTGAATTTTTTAATTTTTGAGTTTTTAATATTAATAAATTAACACCATTAATAAATTAACACAATTGATGAAGGAAATGAAATTGAGTAACACAAAAATAATTTTATTGATTTAAAAGTAAAATTACAACTTACAATTTACAAAATAAAAAATTCTAAGATATTACAATTCCAAAGTACAATTTAAAAATAAAATTACAAGTTAATACAATTTCGTATAAAATTTAAATTACAAAGTACAAAGTGCAAACCACAAAGAAAGGAAAAAGAAAAAAATAAATGGGTTTGAGTTTTATTTTAATATTCTAAGTTAAAAATTTGAAATTTAACTTTGAATATTGAAATAAAATTGCTACGTATCCTCATAGAGGAATCAAAACCCTACATAGTTCTCTTACCTTTTACTTACCTTAGGGAAGGTGGAAAGTGGCAACGTGATTCTTCAATCATTTTGTGACACGTTTCTTGATCCGGATCAAGATTGTCGCTTTCTTCGAATCATCAAAATTGACGTGTTGCTCACGTACCTCGCGTTGTCCAATCGTGGAGCAATGCTTGAGCCTCTAGATTTTCTCTTTGTTAATTTAGATCGTCTAGGATCCAGAATATAACCTCCTCACTTTGAATGCTTGCTCTACGGAGACGGTTGAGGCGAGAACGGCTAATATTTCCCTCGCAATTAAAGTTACTATAGGAAAAGAGGAAGACCTCTTTGACCACCACTTTAACAAATCGAACTTTGACTTCCCTACTACAAATTCAAGTATAATCAAAAGTAGATGTTAAATATGTATCAAGTTCAAGATAAGGGGTCGCGCTCCTCTCGAACGCGTTTTGGTATCCTCGCGTCATAAATATTATCTAATGGTGCAAATACTCGACGCCTCATTAAACGTACCAATATCACTAATATGTTCAACATCGGGTGTAGAAACCTAGAACTAGATGAGCCTCTAAAACTATAACCAAATTTTATTGAATATTCTTTAAAAATATCATATAAACATTTTTTAGCATTCTCTACTACAACGCTTGGAATGGGAGTGTCATGTTCTTTAATAGAAACAAAACATTATAATATATTCCTAACAATTCTTCTAAACCATCTAATCCTACTCTAGGATCTAATATTTTTGCAACTAAAAATACATTAGGAATATAAGTGAAATATTTTAACCATTTTAATCCCATTTGAGCAATAGTTGGTCCCTAAAGTAGCACAAGGCATAAGAGATCTAAAAAGTAGTGCAATTTTAACACAACGATCTACAACTAAAATTGATGTAGGATAATAAACACCGGATAATTCTTGGTAGCATCTTTAAAAACCTTTAAAAGTTGACATAAATTAGAGCATGTATCCCATTGATTGGGAAATAAAACTATGCCACATTGTTGATCGGCAAAAAATGAACATAAAGCATCTTTATATGCATAACTATCATTTATAATTTTATATGTAGAATTCCAACGAGTTGGCATATCGGGCGAGAATTTTCTTGGGTACAAACCACTATCGTTACAATATCTCGCCCATTTTTTCAAAACAGAAGAAAATCTTGATAAATATAAAAGCGCATCTCTAATAGGTGCAATTTCTTCTTTTAAAGTAGCTAAACCATCTTGAACACATAAATTAATAATATGACATATACAACGAACATGAAAAAATTTACCACCAATAGAAGGTTCACAAATATTAATAAGTGATGGTAAACTAGTCGTATTAGCACTAGCATTATCAAATGAAATTGAAAAAAATTGTAACTAAGCCATATTCTTGTAAAATAGTATGAATTTTATGAGAAATATTAATAGCGGTATGTTCAACATTAAAATCTCTATATGCAATTAAACGTTTTTGCAAAGTCCATGAATCATCAACCCAATGGCAAGTAATTCCCATATAAAAACTTCATTGCCAATGGTCACTCCATACATCCGAACAAATTGAAACTTTTATTTGTAAACTAGCAAATGAGTTAATTAATTGAAACTTAAATTCACAAACCGCTTTTCTAATATCGCAAGTCAATGTAGAACGTGAAATTTTATTAGCGGCGGGTTAAAAGTGCGTCTAGTATACCTTTCAAATTTTTTATTATCGGCAAAGTTAAAAGGGAGTGACATACCACTAACAAATAAAGTTTGTCTCTTTTCTAGCATTTATATCGGTATATTTAAATAAATAAGAAAAAGACTCCATACCTGTTGAAGAACCCGTGAATCCGTCGGTAGTTGTGTTTGAGCACGATCTAGCCCAACTTTATCCTGGATGTTTTTTGTTGAGTTGGTTCGTGAACGTCCCATAACCGCCCCCTCCTCTAAACTTGTAGGAATTAGTGCAATAATTGCAAGTAACTTTGAAACCGCCGGTTGTAGGATCCGGAATTTTTAAAATGAACCGAAAAAATATCGGATCTAAGTGGCGGAGATCGCGACTTTGAGTTTGAGTTGGCGGTTACGATTCCGGTTGAGCGGCTTGAGCCTCACCTTCTTGTTGCAAACTAGCAAAACAAGCTTCGATTTCATCTTTACTCAAATCGAAAGCTTCTTCAAAACGTGGTGGTGGTGGTGGTTGTTGCTCGAGCCGGACGCCAAACCTTTGCCCTTAGATTGACGGAAGATCCTCCACAACTCGACATTTTTTAAAATAGCTAATGAAATTAAAAGTATGAAACTTCTAAAAGTTAAATTGAAACTTGAAATTTAAACTTTAATAAGTTGAATATAGAGAATGTAGAGAATTGGGAGATTAGAATATAGAGAATGTAGAGAATTGGGAGATTAGAAATTTGGTGTGAGGAAAAATGGATGAATTGGAAGGGGTATTTACAGGAAAAAATATGAAATTAAAAAAATCTAAAAATCGCCGGTTTTAACCGAACCGGCGATTCGATTAAAATCGATGGTTTTCAACGGTCAAATGATCTTGACCGTTGATTTTTTCAAATTTTGAATTTTCGGAAAAAACAAAAAAATCAAAAAAACCGGCCGGTTTTTAACCGAACCGCCGGTTTATGGTTAAAACCGAAAAACCTGGTCACAAAAGTGACCGTTTGGAAAATTCAAATTTCAAATTAAATCAGTTTTTAAAAATAAATAAATAAACCGCCGATTTAACCGGCGTTTTACGATTTCGAAATTTTGAAACCATAACCTAACCTTAAAAATAAGGTTTACGGTTCGGTTCAAACCACCGGTTCTCGGTTTGTTCGAACCGTTGGACACCTCTAGCGGTATGTGGTCCGGAGGAGAGGTATGCGGTTCAGGGAAAGATATGCGGCCCGGGGGAGGAAAGATACGCGGCCCGGGAATGAAAGGAGTTGGAGACGTGGCAAGTAATCCAAACAGAGATACAAATGTGGCTCATCTCACAAGGCCACTTCCCGCCACCACCTCCACAAACACTCGGGTATATCTCCACTTTTCATTATTGAAATTCTATTTTTCCCCTTCAGACAATATAATTCCATTCAAGTTAGGGGAAAGGTAGTATTTTAATACATGAAAAGTGTGGATAGAAAATAAAAACAAAAAAATCTTGCATTTTTGTGTGTTTTCATATAGTTGCATGTAGAGCATTCTCGGTTGCATTGCTTTAGAAGCACGTTTACGGCTTTAGCATGTTTATTGCTTTCATAGATGTTAGAGAGTGAGTTGATCGGGCATGATGCGACTTGTTGTTTGTGTGTTCATTGAAAATTTGTATTGTTGGGAGTGGATGTTGGGTATGAGTTGATTGAGCAATGAATAGATGACATTGAGCATGAGGATAGTAAGAACATGGTTTGATGCTTTGAATTACATATTTACAAGCCTGTGAGCTTTTGAGCCTTTACTACTTACATCTTATGCGAGTCTTGTTGTGATTTGAGTGTATCATTCATGTTGTTAAAATTCTAGAACTTGCTCGGGTATCTCTGTCGAAGGCCACATGTTGTATGCGAATTGTGAATGTGATTAAAGGCCATCTTTGTTAGCACTTTCAAGCCTTTTTTCTTACCTAACGATGTTGAAATTCCTAGTTAGCCAATTTGAGCCTATTGCCTATTTCTTTGATAACCACAAATTTAACTTGAACTTGATATATCCGTTACCCTAAACTCGAGTGTATAATATTGAGTAAAGGGAGTGAATGAGGTTGAATGAGTGGGAATTGAAAAATTGGATAATTGGGCATATTTGGTTGATTGGAAATGAAGAGGAAGAAAAGGAGTTGAAAAAAATATAAAAATTCATAAAAGAGTCGGAAAAAAAAATCGACTTTATGATGTGAGTTTTCATTGAATGAACTTGGAGGCTAGGAATTGTAATGTGAGGTGATAATGTTTACAAAAGAAAGGAGATGGAGATGAGTAAAGTTGATGAAAATAAGGGATGATTGGAGTAGCATATGGGATTGTGATGTAGATGATTAATCGCTCACCGGTCTATATGCTCGAGTTTGAGTCACTTTATCCAAAATTTCCTACCCTAACTAAAGAGCCTTCATTACAACCAAATAAGAAAGTCCTTTTTGATTCACAAATTGCATACATTCTAGTGGCGGAGATATGAGACGAATTGCAAGCCTATGGTAATTTTGCGACATTGAATTGATTTGAGCGTAAACACGTCCTATATTCATGTGAGATGAGAGCATACACATGATTTTGAGAGATGTGATTGAGCATTCACCATGTTTTGTTTGATACATGCTCCATGATCGGATATTTGAGGCTTAATCGACTTGTTGCTTGACATCCATAACGAACAATATGAATTTCCTTTTTTAGTTGTTGTGTGCACTTTGTCATTCATTACTCCCTATTGTGCTTTATCTTGTTTTCAAAATAGTTGATCGGGACGGTCAACAGTCTAAGTTTGGGGGGTTTTGATAGGTGTGAGTTTTGCATGTCTTTTAAGGTTTAATATTGACAAAAATGGTGATTAAACATGCATAAACTCATATGAAATGGTTCGTATTCACTTTTTGTGGGAAAGATATTATGCTTTGCTCATTTTGAAGGAATTTAATGATATCGAAGTAATTTGGAGACAAATACAAGCATAGCGAAGAAGAAATACCACAAATGAGGCAAAATAGAGGACGCATGGGTAGGGCGCGCGCTGGCCGAGCGTGCCCGTGCGCCCGGGAATGGATTATTGAGGTGCGGCAATGCGCACGGGTAGCCCGTGCGTACACGCACCACCCGTGCGCCATCAAGACATGGAAGCTCGCCTACGGCAATGCGCACGGGTAACCCGTCGCGTCGGCCGACCGACGCACGACCCGTCGCTGGTTGGTTGAAAAGCGAGTTTGGCCTACGGCATAACGCACGGGTAACCCATGCATCCACGCACGGCCCGTGTGTCCCTCTTGTAATGCAAGTACCATGGCAGCAATGTGCCCTAAAACTTTCTAAAAGGTATATAAGCACTTTTTGGGCGCACACCAAGGACATTCGACATTTTTGGCTATAGCACACAAGACAAGGTTCTATTCTTGTAAGAAGATATCAAGGAGACAATCGGGTTGCATCGGAGCTCAAGGAACGGAGATACATCGAGAGATTGTCGACTTTCCTAAGTTTTTCTTGCTTCTCTTGTAGTTTTAATCTTTTATTTTAGTTTGTCATGACTTTGAACAATTTGTTTATGAGTTGTTTAGACATCATGTGTAGCTAAACTCTTTAGATTTACTGGTTTTGGAAGTAGATTAATGAACTCTTGTGGAATGTTTTAATCTTAGTTGAAGTTATTGTCTTGAAGTCTATTTGAGTACTTTGAACTTAATCTTGTTGTATCACTTGATCAATGATTTAACTTGTTTGATATATTGATTCGTAATTCGAGAGATGAGTTTCAATATTAGATCTTGAGTACTCGACACAAATATTTGCATGAATCGAGAGGTTTGTAAATATTTGTGAGGATATTTGATCTTTTAAACTTTTGGGAGTTGAATACTTCATGTTGAGTAGAGATGCTAGCATAGGTATTTCAATCTACGTTTTATATGCATCTCGAGAGGAGGATAAAATATTTTCATGGTCGTCTTATAGGAATATTGATAATAACTTGACTTTAATTAAATCGGACAACAAGAGGGATATTAATCGAAACCTTAACTCGGGAATCCATTTCATCATCTTGATACTTCAATTATTTGCATTGTCTTAATCATGTGTTTTTAGTAGTCTTAATTGTCTTAATCTCGCAACAACCACCATTTTACGACCGTCTCAATAAAAATAAGACTATCTTAGTTCAATACTTAGCATATTAATTTATTAGTCTCATGGATACAACCTTGCTATCCTTTTCTATAACGTACATTGTACACTTGCGGTGAGCTAAAAATAAAGGTGAACACCCTTCACACAATGAAGATCATAATCGAATAGGAGAACATCCTCTTTTTTCAACAAAAAGTCGGTCTGTTTTTCTCCTTCCTAACCCACGCTCACTCACGTTGTGGTGGACAATCAAAGTAATCGGCTCTGAACTCGAGGCACATATCGGGGTTATGGGCGGCCCGACAACACGAAAAAGGAGGAGGGTAGCGGGGTTACCTCGATGAAGAGGATTTCTTTGATGAAGGCAAGAGAGTACGATCGGCACGAGAGAGGCTTGAGCGGGGCTTCCCACGAGGGCGAACCGACATTCTAGAGAGATCCCACCAGGTGCGGGCATGGGGGACATATGATCATGATAGATTCTATGGTCTTGAAGAGAGCATGCAACGGCAAGGGGCGACTTCACCAGGATGAGTTCCGTGCTTTCCAAGCGAAGCGAGGAGCAAAGGTACCAAGCCCGGGAGCCGAGGTACCAGGCACGGGAGCGGGGGGTTGGAGATATTGCGGAGCGATGCATCAGATTCAAATGTGGCATATCTCCCAAGGCCACTTTCCACCGCCACCCCCACAAGAATCGAGTCCTTTCCACACTTTTCTTTGAAATTCTACCTTCCCTTCTATGCGCTATAATTTCATTCTAGTTGGGGGAGATGTAGTAATTTCATTGAAGGGTGTGGTGTTTTTGCATTCATGTAGTTGCATTTAAAGCATGTAGTATGCATTGCATTAGATGTTTTTGATTTTTTTTTTTAGCACGTCTATTGCTTTCTTAGTTGTTTAGGGAGTGAGTTGACCACTATTGTGTGTTTGTTGATCTTGGGAGCATGTGTTGAACAATTTATGTTGTTTTGAATTGGGTGTTGAGTGTGAGTTGACCGGGTTGAGAATAATTAATATGGAGCATGTGATTATTGGGATCATGGTTAATATACTTTGAATTATGCACTTACAAGCCTGTGAGCTTTTTGAGCTTTTTCTTGCTTTCATATTATGCGATCTCGTTTGTTGATTGAGTGTGTCATTCGTGTTGATTTGAATTCTAGAATTTGCTCACAGTATCTCCGTCAAAGTCACGTGTTGTATGCATTCATGAAAATGATTTTTGGCCATTTTTGTTTAGCCTTTCAAGTCTTTTTGCCTACCTTATGATATTTGGTTTCCCTAGTTAGCCAATTTGAGCCTATTGCACGATTTTTGATAGCCACATTTCAACCCTTAAAACTTAACTTGATAAATCTATTACCCTAAGCTTGAGCGTATAGTATTGAGCGATGTTCTAAAACTCGGTCTAGGTGGGCGCCTGGCGCTAAGCGCCACCCAACCAAAGTGAAAATTGGCAAATCGGGCAACAAATCGGTCGGCGCTCAATGCGGCGCCTAGGCGCTCAAGTCGCGCCGAGTCGCTCAAGTCGGCGCCAGTGCATTTTTTTTGAAAAAATCAACAGCCCAAACGATGTCGTTTTGGTTCTCTCCTAAAAAAACAAATGCTATTTTGAATTAATAAACTAACCTTGCAAAACCCCAATCTCCCGTAAACCAAATTACCAAAGGCGAAAACCCTATCACCCCAAAATTTCCTTGACAGATCGGCAACTGCGAACGCAACGCGTTTTTGCCTTGAGGAAATGATTTCTTTCTTTGAATGCCGAAGGGGTAATGATTATCTTTACTCTTTCAAGTTTCAATCTAATTCTTAATTTCTCATACATGAGTTTTCTTTTTATTTTTTCTTCTAAAATTCGTGATACCTTTCTGATCTTATTTTTAAGGCTATTGAATGGTATGATTGGGTGGTGGGTGTTTTATTTGATTAATTAAATGGTGATTGGGTGGGTGTTCTATTTGATTAGTTAATTTAAAATTGTAAGCTACGGATGTGGATGAATATTTGCATGATTTGGTTTAAAAACAATCAACATATAAGTTAATTAAATGTATGATTGGGTGGTGGGTGTTTTATTTGCATGATTAGTTAATTCTCAATCATTATTTTTGCTTTTTTAGTTTATTTGATCATATTTTCTATTGGTTTTAATTTTTTTAATTAGGTTTTATTTCAAAAAAATAAAAATCATGTAATTATACGCTTAATTCTAGGCCCCGCCTAGGCCCCGATTAGTTCCCGCCTATGCGCTCTAGGCCCTAGGCTCTTGTCTGCCCGACCGCAACCGCCTGGCGATTTTTAGAACAACGGTATTGAGTAAAGGGATTGAATAAAGGGTTGAATGAAATGGTATCGAGAAGTTAGAAAATAGTGTATATGTTGGGTGATTGGGAATAAAAGAAGAAAAAAAGGAGGAAAAAGGAGAATACTCACAAACGAGTCAAAAAAATTGACCAAAAAAAAGTGAGTCGGTCATAAGTGAAAAACAAATATCTTTGAAATTGCGATGTAAGGCGAAGAATGAATTGTGTGAAAAATAAGGGAGAAATAGAGAGTGATAGAATATAAGGCGGTTGGGAGTGCATAGTTGATTCGTATTAGAATAATCTGTTTGAGAAAAACGATGTGCTTACCAATCTATACGCTGAGGTGAGTCACTTTATCCATATTTCCCTACCTTAACCAAAGAGCCTTCGTTACAACCATAAACAAAGTCCTTTCGATTTGTGAATTGCATACAAACGAGTGGCGGAGATGTGAGACGATTTGCAAGCATATGGTAATTCTTCAACATTGATATGACTTGAGCGAATACACGTCCTTATTATTCTAGTGAGTAGAGTATACACTTTATCCATGAGAGCGTGATTTGGAGTATTTGCCATGATTTTCTAGACTTGTGCTCTGTGTTAAATATTTGAAACTTGGTTGGTTTGTGCTTGATGTTTATGGATAGATGACATGAATTGTGATGCGGTGTTCTTGAGTTGCTCTTCTTTACCCCATTTGTGTTGTCTTGTTTATAAAGTGTTGACCGGACCGGATCACAGTTTAAGTTTAGGGTTTGATTGGCATGTTTTTGCATGTATTTTGGGCTTAATCTTGGCTAGAATGTGTTGATATGCATGCATTACATGAGTAAATATGGCTTTATTCCTATTTTATGGAAAAGGATTACGCTTTGCTCGTTTTTGTAGGAATTTATGGATAATTGTAGCATTTTGGCAACAATTCGGAGCATTGCTATAAAGGAACTACCAATACTTGATGTGATGGACGAAGTTTGGAGTCGAATCGATAAGAAGTCGAGATGAACCAAGGGCAAAAAAAAGGGAAGAAAATGGCCAAGTGTTAGGCTGCTACGGTGAGCACGGGTAGGGCGTGCTCCCTAGCTCGGCCCGTGCTCAACCCAAAACTCGAAGGCTCAATGTTCGACTACCGGCCACGGGCTGGTCGTGCCACAAAGACACGGCATGTGCTCCTGCAGAGGTTTGGACAATTCTTGCGGCACCCGGCCACGAGTGGGCGTGCGTGCCTAGTGCACGCCGCCGTGCGCCTCTGGGGAAAAACAAAGTCGACTCGTTCAACTAAGTTTCACCCAAACGAAGTACAAATAGAGACAGGCAGCCACAAATAGGGACACGCTAATTTTTACCCTAGAAAGCGAGAGAAAAGAGTAATTTTCCACCGGAGAATTGGAGAGATCGATCAAGACGCAACCACACCTTCGAGGATTGAAGATAGATCGAGAGATCGTCATCATCCCCGAGTTCATTAATTCCATAGTATCATTATTTTCAATTAGTTAGACATGAACATTAATAATTTGTCTATGGATTATTTCTTTTCTATGTTTGGCTAAACACTTTGTGATTAGGGGTTTGGGAGTAGGTTAATGGATACTTTTATTTGATGTTTAATTGCAATCAAAGTTAATGTTTTCCAACCCTATTCAAGTACTTTGCTTTAATTCTTGTTTTATCAAAAAGATATTGGTTTAACTTGTTTGATGTATTGATTCATAATTCTAACCGATGAGTTTCAATACTAGATCTATGAGTACTTGACATGAATATCTTGCATGATTGAGAAGTCTGTGAATATTCGTGAGGCTTTATAATCATTTGATCTTTTGGGAGTTGGATATCTCATGTTGAGTAGAGATCTTTAGCATAGATATTCCAATCAACGTTCTTACATGCATCTCGAGAGGGAGGGTAAGTTACTTTTGTGATTGGTCTATAGGGAAGAATACGTTTAACTTTGGCTTGATTAATCGATAATAAAAGGGGATATTAACTCAAAACCACAACCTATGAAGCCATTCATTCATACTTGATCTTTTAATCCACTATTTGCCTTGTTATTCTAGGTTAATTTCTACTTTAGTGTTAATAAAATCAATTCATCTCAAATTCGATAGTCTAGATAAAAATAAGGCTATTATAATCCAAAGAAACTAGTACATTAATTTATTAGTTGTGGATTCGACCTTGCTAACCCTATTTTATAAACTGCACCGTACACTTGCGGTGAAACTAAAAAAATAAAGCGAACAATATCGACTTGAAATAAATTTAACTCGTTTAAGTTTGGTTTGATTAACATAACATAATTAAACTTAAAACTGTTTTCTCCATTCAATAAGATTCGATTTCTATACGAGCTTGATTCAATTAGTAAAAATAAATACGAAGTTCTTTGACTTTGATTTGTGTTCTCCTTTCATTCCAAACCTATGCATATATTTTCTTTGTTACAATTAAATATTATTTTAAATATTTATTTCTTAAAAATATCTAACTTAAATTTAATGATGCGCGACACTTAATTTTTAACTATTATTTGTAATAGTAATACTATATCTAGTCAAAAAAATTCATGGACTTATTTACATCTAAAACTCTTTATCAAATAAAATCTAACCTTACCGATCAAAAAAAAATCTAACTCACAAAAATAGACAGAGTTGTAACGATTCAAAATTAAATTAACATGAAACATGTGAAATTTATATTACATTCAACCTTAATTTTATGAATTAAAAGTACTGACCGGACAGCAACCTCTTCTCCGGTTGGCGTTGCCGGAGGACGTGAAGGTCACTGCCGGGACAAAACTCAGTCAACAAACTGGACCACCTAGGACAATCCAATTAATGTTGCATAGAGGGAGGGCAAAAATGGGAGATTCAACATTCCAAGTATTTCCCTCTCTATCCCTGCCCTACTCTCTTTGTTCCTATAAGCCAACAACCAACTCCTCTTTATCCATCACCTTAGCTGCAACACAAGCACCCTTTACTCCCCTTGAGCAGTTGAGCTCCACCAACTACACCTTTGACAATTTTAAGCACATTTTAATACTTGTTTTAGCACTTTTATTATCAATTAGATAACTAATTAACTTATCAGCAGATATATAAATTATAAGCGAGAAAAGTAAATGCTGAAAATAAATGACACAAATATTTTATAATGGTTCGAGGATGGGGTAATTCCTCTAATCCACTCTTCTCCAACTCCTGCGCAGGAATCTACTAAGTAATAGATAAGTTTACAAAGTGGTTCTTTAGTCTAGAGATAGTCTTGATCACATAGATCGCTTTTCCTGCGACTCGAACTTCTTCGGAGACAATTGCCTTGCTACTCAAATTGGCTCCGCTTCAAGTCTTTGGATTTGATCACACAGCCCTCCAACAAACTTGATCTTTCCTGTTCGATCTTGAACCTTACTACAACTCATTCAACTTGGAGAGTAGACCCATTTTTTGTTCTTGAAACTTGTTCCTCTTCAACTTGTTGAGGTAACTTTTCCTTCACAATGAGTGTTGGGTGAATTACTTCGATGTTTGACTTGAGGAATTTTCTTAATAAGCTTAGAGAGAATATATTGCATATTTGCTTGCTTTAACCGCTTCAAAAATTTAATCTCTCGTGTGTCTCTTTTTCTCTCTCTTGCTTCGCTTTTTATAGTGTTCATTGGAAAATTTGCTCGTTGAAGAGATAGGCAATTTTCAAATGACACATTCTTGATCTTTAGCTCGTCTTGTCTTGATTTTTTCGACATGTGATGGGGAATCTTCCTCGTATTAATGAATTCTTGACTTTTGAGTGTGACACATGTTTGATCTTTCCATTAGTTTATTCCTTTTGCATGCTTTACGGGTTGAGCACTTTAAGACTGGCGGCATGGAGGTATTCTTTGAATTAAGTAATAACCTTGACTTACATGCAACGAGTTTATCTTAGTCGACTTGATCGACCAATTGCCTTTACCCCTTTTGATTTGAGTCAACTCTCAATCATTTGAACATGACTCATCCGTCAATTCAACTAATAGTCTTGGCGATACTTCAACGTCCTTCACTTAGTTTTACTTACTTAGTGAGTCTCCTTCTGTCGACTCATAGTCTTCTTTTTTACTCTACTCGGTGACACACACACACACTGGTCTTCATTCTTGCCTTGATTGACTTCTTGTATTCTTCGACATAGATGACTTTGCTCACTCTTTCATCTATCTATTACAACATAGAAAATACAAGGAAAAAATAGGTGCCAACTTTGTACTTTAAGCTTTACATGGTATCATCAAAATCTAACAATAAATTTCCTAACACCTATTCTTGTCAAACTCTTCGTGCTCCTCAACCCCATAAGTAGGAGTTTTGTAGATTTCATTCAATCATCAATCTTGAACTCCTCGGCTCATTCCCAATCGAAACATAATTCCCATCAAGTTTCTTTTTCGAACCACCAATTCAAAGCTACTCAAAAATTCAAGTGTGATAACCGAATAAGTGGCCCAATGCCCATTCAAAAATTCATGCCAATCAATTCTACCACACATAGCTCAAAAATCCTCCAATAAAACTAAATTAGCAAGAGTAGGTTCATCGGGATACCTTGTGTTAAACCATGGACGAAAGTAGAGTATCGTTCATCTGCCGGTATGTGTTATCGCAATATGACATTGAAGCCGGTGTTAAAATTTGGATACATATTTTGAGATATTTTATTTAATTAGATTTTTAATTGAATTTAATCAATTTAAATATAATTCTAAATAATTATTAAGAAACATGCGAAGCCCAAATAACAACTATATATGTATATATAAAAAAATAGCAAAACTACATGAATATATAAACGATGTCCAATAGCCCAAATGCATAACTTTTAAAACCCATTACAAATCTAATTGAATTTGAATCAGTCCAACTCGGGCATGTTCGTCCTCTCGTGCCAAATGGACTCGATTCCTTTCGATTTATGAAGTTCTGATAGATAGTCCTAAGCCATAACATAGGGCCAACCGCAAATTGGTTTTTTTCGGTCCTAAATATTAAACGATGATAAATTTTTAATTTTTCTTACAAAACGATGAGTAAATATTTTTATATATTTTTATTTATTAATATTTGTTATTTATATATATTATATATGCAATATGGTTGTCAAATCAAGATCGTAAAAATTGATTAAATTGATAAATTATATATAAAAATGGATCAAAAAAAAAGTTATGATTTTTTAAAAAGAAAAGATAAATTTATTTAATACAATATAAATAACATTATAAGTTGTGAATTTATATTCCATATTAATTTATGAATACTTTTAGACACTTCAATCAATTCGATTTCTATGATTTTTAAATTTTTGTATTCCATGTTCAGCAAGTAAATTATTTTCAATAATAATGTTTATTTTAAGTTATAGAATGAATAAAAACAATGTCTATAAAAAGATAGAAACTAAATATCCATGCACGTCATATAATACTATTTATTTTGGAATGTTGACTAATTTTGGAATGCACGAAGAAACAGAATTTAATATTCTATATTTGTTTTTCTAAATTTAACAATAATATGTGAATTCCTAAGAATCAGAAATCATTATTTTTGGTCCAGCAAATCAAATAGATTTATATTCATATATGGAATGTTAAATATTTGAGTCCAAATAATCAGCAAATCATGATTTTTTTTTCCACAAATAAAATATATTTCTATATTTATTGTCACGGAAATCTCTAATAAAAAACCTATGAGCCGAAAATGTATATATATATATATATATTTAATAATTCTAGAAAACCAAAAGGTATACTTTTTTAGCAATATAAAATAGTCGAAAAATCATCTCATTATATTTTTAAGTGGTTGTTATTATACATATATATATATATATATATATATATATATAAAATAGAGAGAGAGAGAGAGAGATTTTTCTTTCATCTTTTCTTCTTCTTTCCAAGATAACAATCTTCATTTTTTTTTCCTTTCATGTTTTTGATTTTTGAAGATTCAAGACACAATTGGAAATAAGTTTAAGTCACTTGAACCAAACTAATGTAGTTCTTGCTTCAAACATTTATGTATAATGCGAGAAATTCGCTTATTTTTTAGAGAAGAAAAAAAAAAAACTGGAATGTTCACCATGGCACGATCGTGCCACCATAGACGTGTGAGCACGATCGTGCCACCATAAATGTGAGCACGATATGTCGTGTAACAATATGGGACAAAGACACTATAGGGGCATGATCGTGTCAACCATAAATGTGAGCACGATCGTGCCACCATAAATGTGAGCACGATCGTGCCACCATAAATGTGAGCACGATCGTGCATCTCTATAAAAGACGATCGTGCTACATTAGTAATATATTTTTGTCTTTGTGGGTAAAAAATATATTTTTTTATAAAAATTGGTAGAAAAGTTATTTCACTATCCAAATAGGGTTAAGAAAACCCACTCATCTATTATTATGATTTTTTTATAACTCGGGTTTGAGAACTACGCCTAACTATACCAAAGATTACAACTCCTTATCACCGCCACCAAGGTATACTTTGCGGGATATGCATGTATTGACCAATGTTGTGGTGGAGTCTCGCTTAACGTCACAATTAGTCCTCCCACTTACGTCTGACTATACTTGAGGACAAGTATACCTTCACTCCTCAATCTTTGCCACCAATGTAAACCACATGATGTACATGTATCTTGACCCGAAGATTGTGGTAGATTCTCACGACGTACAACCAGTCCTTCCCGGGTAAAGAGAATAAGTATGCTCGATCCCCCAAATCTAATCATAGTCGATCTCTCTCCTAAATCAAACTCACATGGATGATATTTAGTATGAGTACCTATGACCTACCAAATCTTCAGCAGCTCGCATATTGTCCCCGAGGAGCAATTTGATGAAGTGAGATTTTGAACCCATGACCTCCACCACATAAGAGAGTTAAGTCCTTTGTGGTGACTAGTGGGCTACGCCTCTGGTTTATTATTATGATTTTTATACCTATATTTGAGAGAGGGAGAGATAAATGAAGGAATGAGAGGAAAAAAGAGAAGGTACAGGAAAAATTTATCATTTAATTAAAAAAAATATATTTTAAAAGAAAGGTAAAATAACCTACTAAAATTAATTACATATACATTTATCTTCTTTTTTTTCATGAAGTTTCTTTTAGTACAAGTTTTGGGAGATGAGGGAGCTAGGTGGGAAACGAACTCAAGCACATGTCCGAGTTTTATAAATATCTTACCACTAGGGTTAGCAAAATTAGCTCAGCCCGATGGATTGGGCTTCATTTTTAAAGGTCTGTATGTATCGGGCCTACTTTAGCTCGACCCGGCCCGAAAACCCTAATGGCCCGATGGAAATCATGTGTAAAAATTGATAATGGGTTGGGCTAGGTTACACAAAATGATGGCCCGACAAAAATTTTGGTCCCGTCTGGTTCGCAGACAAAAAGCATTAGGCGGCCTACCTGCTTTCCTTTTGGTCAACTGCCCCTCAACGGCCTTGTGTCAGGGGTCTTTGAAAACAAAAACCAAAAATGTTTAATGCAAGTAAGATTGGAAACCAGAATAAACCCAAAAAGCACACTTACTGCCCAATCTTTTTGCGGTTCTTAGAGACAAAACACCGCAATATTGCAAGATAAATTAGCTTGTCCCAACCCCTTCTATCAATCAATGCACAAAAATATGCTTGCTTGTACATATACAAACATAAGCTTGCCCCTACACCTTCCTATATTGGGAACTACTATGTCTCTATAGAGGTTCTTAGTCTATATGTCGAGGCCCAGCAACGAGAAGGAGACAAATTCCGTTAGACCACTAAGTGAAATAATGAAATTGTTACTTTCATTTAGATCTTTCGCTAAAGCGATACAATCTATCGACCCAACCCAACTCGATTTTATCACTTGTCTCGCCCATTGCGGTTTTACTTACCACTAGACTAACAAGTGATTCTCATCGCCCATGGTGAAATTAAAAAGAGGGTGACTCCACTATTACTAACTAAGCACGCTTGACATATATGAATATATTGGAAATGAAATGGGCGTTCACAAGCACATTTCTAAACACATGATTGGTATGATTTGGCGTTTGTAATTCACAATTTCCATTGAAATTTACTAGAGTTATCAATAGGGATGGCAATGGGGCGGGCGGGGTGGGCTCCCGGTGTAGAATTGTTTTTTTTTTTTAAATTTTTATGTCACGCCCCAGGCGGACGGGACGCGACGCGACGATCAACCACTTAAACAGAAATAAGTCCATCCGTCTCAGACAAATAATACAACAATCCCAAGTGAAACAGTCTAAAAATGCAAATGGAAATAAAATAAACATAAGTACGAATTACAACTTAAAGTCTAACAAGATCTAAATACATCCGACATAATAACCTGAATAAGACTACAGGCCAAAACTAAAACGTAAAGTACATAATATCCAAATCTTAAATGTCAAAGGGTCATACGCCCTTAAATTTTAGTCAAAGAGAGAAAAGAGTAACAGGATAAACGGAGTCCAACATCGGTAGAAGTACATGAAATAAGTACAATCATCGAAAAAAGGATGCAAGTTCGACAGGGCGGGCGAGGTCATCATCTGTGGTCGGTTCGACATCTTCAACGGGTAGTAAGTCCAACCACGATGATTGGACTTGCAACAACAAGCGGAGTGATAGTGTAGAATTGTTTTTATTTCAACAGTAGGTTATTTCATCCTACCCGTCCGAAATGTGGTTATTTCAACAAGTTCAACGGAGGTCATCATCCGTCCGACAACAAATAAGTCCAACAACAACAACATCAACAGTAGTAAGTCCAACAAGCGGAGCACATGAGCTCGGTCAGTGGTAGGTTCAACATCTTTAACAAACTCCTCATCTAAAGGTTAGAAAATGAGGAGGGGATGAGACAAAATCTCGGTGGATGGAGTGATAGTGTGCGAGTGTGGCGATATATATAGTTAATGCGAAAAAAAATTTGTATGAAAACGCGTGAGATATGATGCATGATTTCACACATCCACAAGCGTCGTGATAAATATATTTAAGTAATATACTTATACGATTTAAGAAATAGTTCGTGGTCACACAGGCACTATGTGATTCAAAAAGACAGTAGATTGCGTGCAGTTTGTAGCGCCAATCCTATGCAAGACAAGTAATGGTTGCGTCTGGATTTTTAGCGCCAACCAATGCAATACAAGTAAGCGGTTGCACGGTTTGTAGCGCCAACCAAACGGGTCCGATTAACTCCAAAATCGTGTGGATCGATGAGGCGATTCCTTCGTTCTTCCTTGTAACTCCCCGAGCAAGATGGTCCAAGACCATCACCTTATCGCTTCATAGGCAAAGACAAATCCACAATAGAGCTAGCTAGGCCCGATTGTCATAATCATGATTATACTCATGTACTACGACCCGCTTTCCTTGGACAAACTCCGTCCCGCCGATTGGGGATTAGGGCGATGGGGCCGAGAGTGGAATAGCGGCCGAGCCGCTGCTGGTTCCATCCCCCGACGTATCCATTCCAATCGTGAGTGGACACACCAAGTTGACTCGGGCGGAAAGTAAATACAAGTTCGGGTAGTCAACCAGGCAATCAGAAGTATTATTGATTTTGGGAAGCAATTCAGAAAAGTTTTCAAATTGCGTGGCAATTATGGCGTTGGTGGAGTTATTTGGATGAAGATGATTATCAAGAGGATAAGAAATCTTCGATATCTTGAAAGATTAGGTGGAACATAAGTCCCGTTATAGATTCAAATCGCAAGACGAGGAAGTCGCCACTGTGGTCGGTATTAATCGGTCGAGACGATCCGATAACTTAAGGGATTTTTGAGAAAATAAATTATTTTAATTAATTATTAAAGTCATAGGATCCAGGGATGTTTCATTAAAAGAAAAATAATTTGAGTTAGGTCCTTGTTAAAAAGAAAATTTACATTTAGCCCCGTTTTGTAAAAAACCAATACTTTTGGGGTTAAAATTGAATAATTAAATATCGCAACCTTGAACAATTATGAGGTCAGTTCCTAAATTCTCTAAATTGTTCAGAGATTCAGGTTTTTAAAGTTTTGAGGTCGAGTTTTTATAAAAATTGCACATTGGCCCCAAATTTGTTAAAATTATCATTTCGGGCCCTAAGTTTAAAATAATTGGAACTCACAAACCGGAAGGGATTTTAATGTGATTCCAGTTGTAAAATGTCACTAAGGTCAGTGGTATTTTGGGACAAAAACAATTTTAAAACGAAATAAGTATAGGTCTCTTAACTTTTAAAAATCTCATTTTTATCCCATTTTGAAATAATTGCCTTTAAGGCTTTTAGGGTCCAATTGTTATGAAATTTGAACCTTGGGTCCAAAATATAATTATCTTATAGTTAAATTAGTATTTCCAGGTACATGGGCTGTATAAGTCCTGGATATTTCATTTGGATCCTCAAGTTTAATCTTTTACAATTTGGTCCCTCAATTTTAGTATTATTATTTTCAAGCTCTAAACACTTGGATTTTTGGAATACACTTAAAATATATTATTTCCAGTCCCTTAAGAGTTAAAATTTCAAATTTTAAAAATGGGGTCTGGTCAGTTTAGAAAATTGCAATGTAGCCCTTAAACTTCTAAAATTTTGCAATCTAATCCTTGGGCTTTTAAAGGTTGATTTTATTTATCCAAAACTCTTAAAGCTCTATTAAAATGTCCAAAAGTCATTTTTTAACTTGAGTACAGTCCCAAAATTCGAAAATTACAGTGGAGTCCCTTAAGTTTTATTTTCTTGCAATTAAGTCCACCAACTTTCCATTTTTGTATTTTAAGTCCAAAATTAAAATTTAATCAATTATGCTCGACTTGTCCAGGTTATATGTCATACAAAACATGGATTTCAATGATCATACACATGCATGTCCATTTCATACAAGAATTCATCAAATACAACAATAAATTGTACATGCATGCACCTAAATTTCAATAAATAGCATTTTTGAGCAACACTTGAGAATTTTCACAACTTGGTACAAGAAAATTAACATGCAATACATAATATATATATCTCAAGTGCTCATTAACAAAATACTACATGCATTTGAGAAAAACATCTAGAAGTTGGAAAGATTTTTCCACTCACCTTAAAATTGGATAGTTGTGAAACAAAAGGATATATTTCACAACTTGATTATGAAGTCTCTTAGGTCAGCCCCTAAGTCAAGAAACACCAAAAATTAAGAGTTAGAAAAATGATGAAAAATTAAGGAGAAAAAGAAGAATGTGAGAAAATTGGAAATACTAGACTTTACCTTGTGTAGTAGATGAAATGGAACTAGTAGAAGCTTCAAAGTTGGAATTTTTGGCTCACCCTCAAAACCACTTATGGTCAGCCCCTATTTCTCAAAAATGAAAAAGGGGTGTTAAAATTTGAAGAAAATAGGAAGAAGAAGAAAAGGGCACTAGTGTCCAAATCTTACCTTATAGTCCAAATTCTCCGTAAATTTCTCTTGGTCTTCTAATGTGACCACAATGCTTGCATGTCCTTATGTATGCTCCTATGTGTATCTCCAAAAGTCAAAATTAAACTTAAGTTAAGAAGAGAGGTGATGAGTTATAGGATATCAAGTTGAGTTATTGAAGAATAATATTTCTTACCTTTGAGAGGGGGTGGTTCGAATTCTATGAGTTAAGTAGACGAATGTTTGTTTTTGTTTAAGTGTTTGAAGAAAGAGGTAGTGTTTGATGATATGGAGAAGATGTTCTTGAAGATGTGAAGGATGTTTGAAGATATGAAAAGTGTATTCTTGAAGATATTAGATATGAAGGGGTGTTTGAAGATGTGAATGATATGTTATTTGAAGATTTGAAGATGTGAAGAAATTATTCTTAAAGGTTTGAAGATATGAAGGAATTGTGTTTGAAGATTTGAAGATATGAAGAAATTTTAGAGAGAGAAGGAGATTGTTTAGAGAGAAGGGAGAGGATTAGTTTGAAGATTAAGATGAGTTGGTGAAATGAACAAAATTTTGTTCATTTTTGGCCAATATGGTCGTCCACTTTGGATTAGAGGGAGTGAATTTTTTGTTCAATTTTGTGTCTTGTAATTTGTCTCTTGCATGGAGACAAAAGGGAAGTCAAATGTATGGGCAAAGGATGGGTAAGGAAGGAATGTTGGGTGAGTGGGAATAAGTTGGGAAAATAGTATTAAAGAATTGGTGTATAAGATAATGTGTATAATATTTGAATTAATGGTGTAATTATACACAAGATGACTACATAAGGTGTATATGTACAAGAGTTGAGTGGTATTTCTACACCAAAATCATCACTATTGCCGTCACTTAAGGGTATTTATGGCATTTTCATATTTTTTTTTTTTGTCGAAATTTGATGATAATAGATGAATAATATCAATCTCCAAAATAATTAGTGATTTCCTTGATCACTTATAAGTCTCATGATCACTTATTCTAAATCAAATTCTTAATTCTATAAGGTATAAATCTCCAATATAAATAGTCTCTTAAAAGTCTAAGGTGACTAATAAATACACAAATAATAATAATGATCATTCAAGTGATCATAAATGTGAATTGGAATTAATAATGATTATGATCACAAGTAATAAATAAAATGTTTAAATGCAAAAATATATTTATTATTAATATTTACCCGTCAAAGTGACGCGTAAAATAGTCAATAAAATACATAAACGATAAAAGGATCAATTATATGCTCGGAAAATCGGGGCTTCACATTTTATCTTATATTTTATATTATTAATAATTTTTTATATTATATTTTGTATTATTATACATATTGTTTATAAAATTTGTCATTATATATGTTAAATATAATATTAAATACATAAAACTATATTATTTTATATAATATACATATAAAATATACATTAAATATATTTTAAAAAAATAGCATGGGCGGACAGATGGGAAAGGTACCCGGGGCGGAGGTGATACCCGGACCCACCCCGCCTCGTCACGGCCACGGGGGCGGTCAAGCGTCATTTTGCCATCATCGGTTATCAATTTCGGCTTTGCCCCGATGGGTAGGTCGAGCGACCAATATATTTACCGAATTAGGTTATAATATTTAAGGCCGAACAAACTGGATCTATTTGGCCCGGCTTAGTTGACCCGAATTTTTAATGTATTTTCGTGGATCGGGTTCTAAAAATAGTGTCCCGGAATGTTTAGCCCGACCAACCTGATTTTTTTTTGCTCTAGGCGGATCTGATGCTAGCTCTAGGAATCACCAGTCCCACAAGCATGATAATATCTATTCTTTTTTACCCCATGGGTTAACCATTCTCAATAGTCTGTATGTTAGGAATGAACTTATATTTATTTTTGACAAAAACTATCAACTCAACTTAATAAAGTATTTAATAAATTACTTATAGATAAAAAAAAAGAGTCCAAATGTATTAAGGGATATAATTATAAAAACTACCTCTGAACTTTAGCTTAATTATAAAAACATAATTCTTTTTATAATTATAAGTACCTTTTGAAATTTGTTTCTATTTTACAAATTGGAGTTAGTGAGTATTTGCTAGATAAATACAAACTTCAAAGGGTATTTGTTGTAAGAGTAAATGTAATCGTCTGGCGAAAAATGGGCGAGAATAACCGAATAATGTGACAAAGTTAAGCCAGGACTAGTGTTGGATACTATCTCTGCAAGACGAAATTGCACCGTATACAAATGTTTAATGGTTATATCAATCGTCTTTAATGTACAACAACTTTCTCGTTTATTATAGCATTATTTGCAAATAATAAACCGCAACGAACTATTAAGTATTGAACACTTTCAAGCTTTTTAGAAAGAAAAAATTACAATATGATGGTTCAATTTTTATTGTATGTGTTATTCTTTGTTCAATTTCGGACATATAAGAGGATGTATATAAGGTTTGGCCTGACGACCGTCATGTTTTTGGCTTGAAAAGGCATATTCAATGGCAAAAACGCACCTTTTTGCACTTACAGACGCATCAATTTGGAGTCACGCGACCGCAAACACTTTTGTTGTTGACGATCGCAAGAAGAAAGACAAAATTTATGTCCAAGTTGCGCGATTGTGCACCTAGGTTTAGCGCAATGTTCCTGACTGATCCTTAATTAATTTTTTAAAAAGTTCAAATACATTATCCAAAAAGATATCCAAGCCCACAACTCAAACTAGGCCGGTTGGCGACAACGATGCGTGTCTATTTTGGTAAAAATGAACTCACTAGCATGTAGGGCAATCCTCTCTAAAACATTTGGTATCCTAATGGCCCAAATCCAATTCTTCAACTTGGACCATATAAGATGAACTCATTTTAGCTTTGTAACCGATGATGTGGAATGAAGTTTAATTCCACCGCACATCTTCCAATTTTCATAACAATTTTATGTTTTAAGTGGCCAACTCGATGTATTAATTTCTCATTCACCTAAAATTATTTTGAGAAATTTAAAATGTTAGTCTCATCTACTCTCTTAATAGGTTTTGGTTATCTATTTTATTTCTATTTCTCATGAATAAAAACCACTTAAATATTTAGCCAATATAGTCAAAAACCCATATTTTGAAGGCCAATTTTCCAACATTTGAACACCTTCAAGAGATATTTGTAATTTTGAAAGATAATTTTTTTATTTTTTTGTGATTAGGCTAAACTCCAAGGTAGCTTTTGTAATTATCCCATATATTACTTTCGCATTTTGATTTCTTGTTTGTTCTTGTGTATCTCTATCATATTAATTCGTTGTCCATGCTAAAATTTGAAGTGTTTCACTTTGTACATGTATATTTAAGTATTTTTTAGTCAACATGTATATTTTATGTCTTATTACTTTGCAGAAGCATAAAAATAAAAATAAAAATGGGAGTGGATTTTTAGCCAATCGTGTAAAATATCTTTTATTGCAAACAGAACTTCACCCAACACACAATCAAACACCATCAAATCAAAGCAAAAGGGCCTCCCGATCATTATCGCTGATCACCCTCTAGACCCCACAACACTCAAACTAAAGACTAACGCAAGCTTAACAAAATCCTGAAACCAATCTCAGCCGTATATCTCACATCGTCTCTCAGACGCAGGATACAACGGTAAACCCTCACCCCATAGGAACAATTTAAAAATATTAAAAATAAAACCAAGAGCACGCTTTCGCGACAATATATTTTACAAAGACCGTTAAAACGCACGTATCAGGGACCCGAAACACGAAGCTTCTAGATAGCAAGCACGAGTCCGGGTACAGATTTCCCAACCCGACCCGGAAGACTGCTCTCCCAAACCGACGGGCAATGAAGGGGCGCGGCAATGCTGCTGCTGCAATCCGATTGGTCCGTCTTCCCAAAACGCGTCACAGTGAGGGACGTGTTGAAGTACTCCCTGACCTGGGTAATTATCCCATCTGCGACGGTCCAGGCGTGAACCCAGGCAATGGAGCGGGATTGGTCGAATCCCTCGGCGAGCACGGTGGGGCCAAAGGCGGAGATACTGTGGGGCACGAAGCGGAAGGTGGATTCCTGTTCTCCGGTGAGGAGGCGCATCAAAAACTGGTGGGACGGCGGACCATGGAACCACCACTCGAGGTCGGCGGCGAGGATTTTGTGGATAGCCTCCGCGTCGCGGCGGTTCAGGGCGTCATATAGGGCGCGCACCACCCCTTTGTTCAAGGTTTCTTCCAGATCTTCCTGAGCTAACGCCAGTTCCTGCAAAAATGGAGAGGTAATGTTTTGGAAATGGAGAGGCGGAAATGCAAATAATTATGAGATGTTTGGGGGAAAAGGGGATTATATAGAAATGGAGAAAGGTGTTTTGGGGATTTGGGTGATTTGCGTGGAGGGTAGAATTGGGAATTGTTTGGGAAATGAGGTGGGGCCCTATTGAATAAAGGTTGCCACTTGCCAGTAAGGATGCAACTTTTCAAGCCGACTTCTTTTGACCATAGTTGGACTTTTCAATTTTTATTGGCAATTATTGTTTTTTTTATTTTCTTTTGCGTGCCCATTTTTCTTTTTTTTTTTTTATTGTAAAAAACACAATAATATTTTTGATGTCTAGTATAGTCACTATTTGTAGAATAACTCTAATGTAGTAATCTTTAATCGTCACTTTTAAGTAATAATTATTTTTATTGATTTAGTTTTTAAATAAGTGGTTTCAATGGATTATTTGTTTGTTTTCTTTTTATGATTTCATCATCCAGTGCGGCGTTTGGTTTGTCGTTGTTTTAATGCGGTGTTTTTTCTTGCGGACGATTGCATGCAAGTTTTAACCCGACAAAAATAATAAACCAGAATATGATCTTCAACAAGTAATGATTTTGAATCATATGTATTCTATGCACTATAGAATATTTAAAATTGTAGGCATTAAACCGATTTTAATTATTAACCTAGATGCTATGGATTTTTTCATAGTTCCTTCTTTCAAGATTTTTAATAGATTTATTTATGTATTCTATTGATGTATTGTTAACTTGTAATTAATAAAATTATTTTTCTTGTAGAAAAAGGTAATAATTATTTTCGCCAAAACTTTGGTTTTAATCAAAACAAAATTATAGTGCTGACACTGCTGAGACTCTCATCTTTTGTAGCTAGGGCTGCAAATGAACCAAGCCGCTCGTGAGTTATTCGGAGCTCAATTCGATAAAAGCTCGTTCGAGTTCGTTTAATGAGGCTCGTTAAAATAAACGAATCAAATTCAAACTTAGAGATATTCGGTTCGTTAGCTCGTGACTGCACTCGTTAGTAAACTCGTGAATAGGCTCGATACTAAGCTCTTATAAATAATACTAATAATTTGACTTTAATTTTAATTTTTCATGTTTTTACTTAAGATAATATAAAAATATTTCAAGAAACTTATTTGTTTGAATAAAATTATAAGTTTTAGTAAATATATTATGCGTTTTAGATATATAATTATTTTTGTAATAAATTGAAGAATAATTCACTTTTATAATTAATATTTACTAAGTACATTTAGGCTCGATTAAGCTCGAAAAAGTTCGTGAGCCATCAATATGTTCGATAAATTCAAGCTCGAGTTTGACTCGATAATAAACGAGTTAAACTCAAACACTCAAAAGCGCGACTTGTTCTGTTGATTGATTGCCCCTTTTGCGCCTAGAGATGTTAAACGGTCGGGCTCGACGATGACCCCGTTTAAACCGCAAAAAAAGGTTAGGGCCTCTAAATGCGTCAGGCTGTTTAAATCCGGGCCCTTTTGGCCGGACCAGGTCCCACCGGGCCACCGGGCTTTCTTTTTTTTTTTTTTTTTTTGAATTTTGGTATTTTGGTATTTTTGTTTTTCAAAATAGAGGATTGGTAAATAAAGGGATAACAAAATTTACGTAACATTTCCTAAGAAATATATTTTTATATTGACTTAAAATGTAATCAATTATGATGATTTAAAATGTTATATACTTTATATCTCTCTAATAAATACAATACTATAATCTAAAAAGTTTAAAATTTTCTTGACTTAAATGTGACGAATACTTAAAACTTTATGCAAATAATTATAAAGATGAATTTGTTGTATTTTGAGATTCTAACTTATCTCACGCACAAACATTGAACATCAAATCGTGTTTTATCATTATTTATATTTATTTAATTTGTTTGACAAAAATCAAAAGATATTAAGAAAATATTCATTATATAGTGTTTATCATTCTACATTATCGTTTGTTGTTTCTATTTTCATTTTAGAAGTGAGTTTTTGCACATATTTTTGTTTTAACTCTTATTGCATAGTAAGTATGTTCTTAAAGTTTCAAAGCCTTTGACGATAATGATGATGTATGATTGTATTTGAATTTCAAGACTTTTATCCTTGTTACGCAACATAAAAAAAAATTGTGTAATTTAGTTTAACATATTTAATTTGATTGTTATATTGTTATACATGCTTTTGTATAAAAATTAGATTTAAATAAAAAATAGTAATTTTTTTGGCTTGTAACACGTTAATGGGCACGTTTAGCCCGTTCGTTAAGACGGGCTTATAGGGCTAAGGGTCAACCCGCTCAACATCTCTATTTGCAACCAAGCTCTGGTCGTTGTCTTCATAATTGGCCGTGAATCGCGTAAACTTGGGCCTTTCAAGCCCGATCCCCAGGCCAACCATAGTCTTACAACCAATCACGCGTACTCCATCTCAAACTTCCATTTTTTTTTCAAAAATAAAATAAAAAATTTAATCTAATTATTTATTTTTGTCAATTTCAATTCTTCTTATCTTCTAAAGTATTATTTTCAAAGAATCAAAAAATTGAAGATTTCATTGTAGCCTAAGTTGGATCCTATATGAGTTGATTATCTAGAGTAAGGGTGTTCGTCCGACCAAATAAAAATATTCATTTATAAAACCATACACAGTTTAACAACAACCTTATGTAATTTTATTAACTATTGTTGGTGCACGAATTACTCAATAATAAACTAAATACTAAAATGCTTTGAGAAAATATAAGAAATGGTAGTCAAGTGCATTTTTTATGATTAACCGAAAGCGAGAGATGATCGGATCGGCCTCCTCGCTTGACAGAGTTTGAACTCACAAGTTTATATAAGGATTTTCTCTCCTCATTTTCCTTATAAATGAATTCTATTTATACTATTACATTTAATAGCCTAGCAATTATTACATCTATAATATGAGTGGAACATTTGTCTCATTCTTGTTCGAATGAGTTGCATTAATGTCATGTGGTGGAAAGTGTATGTTGACTTGCCCGTTGTTGTTTTGCCAGTGGCAACTTACCGCCACTAGGATTCTAGCTCGGTTGTCGTTGACTTCATGAGAGGCTTTTTGTCCCTTGAAATGCCTTTGGTTGGGCTCGTCGACTTTGATATTCTACTCGGTTACCCGTGGTCCGGTCGGCTTTGATGTTCGCTTGGTAATGGTGGTATGGTCGGTCCACGCCGGAGGTCCCGGATCCACGTGTACATGATAATTATTACAAATTTGTCCGACTCGGCACGGTATCATAAATGGCCCCCAAGTTCAAGCCGAGAATGAGACATGCCGAGATGGGGAACTCGAAGAGTTGAGTGGATTTGAAAAGACCGACAAATGCGGCTAAAATTGAGGTGTCGAGGCCACTATATCCTCAAGTTGCTGACACCGAAGAGGGGGATGCCGAGGCCGGAGAATAGAACATCAAGAAGTGGCATCCAAATGGTAGCCTCTCGACCAGGGCCTGTTACCGACTCACCAGCCCACACGTTGACCCATCCCCGCTCCTTAGGGTATTTTGTCTTTTCCTGTTATTTTGTAATCACCCCCGAGCCCAATCATTGTAAATATTTCGTTCTTGACGAAGTTTTTCTTTTCAGCTCTTTCATTTCATATTTGCTCGGACTGTATTTCTTTAATTTTCTGTCATGCACTCAAAGTGTTGAGATTAATGGAGTGTAACAAAAATTGCTAAATAACGTGCTCGTATTTGACCGAGTTTATAAGGTATTGATAGTTGAGTAACGTGCTCGGAGCTAGCCGAGACTAATAAGACACAACTTGTTAAGTAATGAGCTCGAGCTAGGCGAGATTCATAAGATATGATGATTGTTGAGTAACGAGCTCGGAGCTAGGCCGAGATTAATAAGACACGATTTGTTATGTAATATGCTCGGAGCTAGGCCGAAACTCATAAGATGCGATGATTGTGGAGTAATGAGCTCTTGAGCTAGGCCGATATTAATAAGATGCGATGATTGTGGAGTAATGAGCTTGAGCTAGGCCGAGATTAATAAGATGCTATGATTCCGGAGTAATGGAGCTCGGAGCTAGGCCGAGATTAATAAGATGCGATGATTGTAGAGTAGAACAAAAAAACATATCTGTATTTTTGGAGAAAAATAAACTAGGCTAGGTAGCCGAACCGGCTAGCTACACCACGTATTATACTTGAATAAGAAAGAAAAGTTCTACTTTAGTGCTTGATTTTGGTCATCTTTCTTCGATTAATGCTTACATGATATCCTAGATTGTAGATGATTAAATGTAAACAGTCTTCCCAGTTTTACTACATTCACTTTACGTAGTGACTTGATAATTCGCTATGCAAGAGATTTATGTCTTGAGCCTCAAAGGGCTACTCAATATCTTTGCTAAAGCTTTAAGCTTTATTGGTTTGCAGGTTATAGGTAAAACACTGGAATCATAGAATTAGATTTGTGTGGAGTGTTGTTTGGGTGGTTTATCGTGTGTACAAAAAACGGTCAAGTGTTTGGATAATCAAGTTAAGTCGAGGTTTGTATTTAATACAATATTCGCAAGACATTTAAATTGTCCTATATACAAAGTGCTTACGATTCCGTGATCGTCTCTAAAATACAACGAATTCTTGTTTTGACTTAGCAAAGACTTGCAAAAGTCGAAACTACAAATCAACTATATAGTGTTTGAGGCTTTTAAGCTTTTAAAGGGAGTAATTCAATATGCAGATGCAAATGGCTCAATTACATTATCTAATTTCGTGTGTGATTTCATCTGCGCAGGGGCTCATATATATAGGCATGAAGGTGGCCGATGGAAATGATATATCTTTTGGATCGAAAAGACATTTCTACACCAACAAATGCACATGGTTGCTCGAACAGTGCAACAGTTCGAACGTGCGCATCCGCGCACTAGTGCGCATACGATAGGTTTCACACATCGTCCGCGGTGCGCGCGCGCGCACTCCCTAATCTCATTGGAATTAAATTAATTAATTAATTAATTAACTTTAAAGGATTTTCAAATAAATTTGGTCCAAAAAATATAAGGGCCTTGAAGCCCAAGCCTGCACTCCACGACCCATGACCCGGACTTGGGGCTCAGGTTGAGCCGAGCCTGACGGCAAAGGCGTCACGTCGTGCGTATTTTGGACCAAACCTACAAGCATGTAGTTCCTACCCATTTAAAAACTTTGGTGCCCCAAGGGCCCAAATCCAATTGTCCAACTTGGGATTTATAAATCGAGCAAAATTTGACTTTCTACTCTATATGGGATGAAGCTTTTCTCCTTCCCCACATTTTCCATTTTCCATACCATTTTTTAGGTTTAAGTAGCTAACTTTCTAGCATTAATTTCTCATTCACCTAATTGGTTTTGAGAAATTACAAATGCCAATCACATCTACTCACTTAGTAGAATTTTTACAAATAATTTAATTCCATTTTTCACTAATGGAAACCACTTAAATATATGGTCAAAATCGGTCAACACCCAATTTCTATAACCAAAATCTAATAATCCCCGACATGATGAAATTAATGCATGTGTGAATGCAAATTCGCTTGAAAGTCTCAAGAAATCGTTATTGCATCCGGATAGGTAGTTTGTGTCTTTAAACCTTTCTTAGTAATAGTAAAATACTATCGGATTTACTAGCCGCCATCGACGCAATGTCTTGAACTACTCGATCGTTTATGTAAACCGAGACAATAGTACTTACACAATAATAATTCTAACACTTGTTGTTCTCACGTTGTGTCCATTTCGGCCTTGGACCATATCTTAGATTCATAAGTGTTTCTTTGAAGCGGCCATTACTTCTCACTTATATATGTGATCTCCTACTGAAGAATATTCTGCCATACTCTACCTTTCGGTATAGGAATCCTTAAAAATCTTAAACTTAACCTCACCACATTCAGCATGTTTCTATTTCACTTGTTATGGGAATGAGCTAACACATTTTCCAAGTGTTCAGCTGAATATTCATAACTTAGTTGTCCCATTGAACCAAGGTCTTGGGATCTCCAATTCACAAGGTTGGGTTACCACTACGAACATTCTTTATTTTGTGGATTTTAAACTCTTCCCCTTAAAAATTTATACAATTGATCTCGGTTTATGCCTTTTGTAAGATGATCTCAGGTTTTCCTTTGACTTCACGTAGTCAACCGAAATAACTCCATTCGAAATCAACCGCTAATGGTATTGTGTTTTCGACGAATATGTCTAGACTTACCATTATACATACTACTTTGTGCCTTTTCAATTGCTGATTGACTATCACAATATATCAAAACAGCAAGCACCCGCTTATTCCCACAAGGATTATCCTCTAAGAAGTTTCTAATCCATTCTATTTCTTCTCCACTTTATCTAAAGCAATGAACTCGGATTCCATAGTAGATCGAGCTATTAACGTCCCGCTTAGAAGACTTCCATGACACCGCTCCTCCACCTATTGTGAAAACATATCCAAATGTGGACATGGAGTCTTTTTGTGTCGATATCCAATTGGCATCACCGTATCCTTCTAATGTCGATGGATATCTCGTATAAAGTATTCCATAGTTCTTGGTATACTTTAAGTATCTAAGTACCCTTGTCACGGCTTTCCAGTGTGATCTTTTTTTGGGTTACTTGTGAACCTACTTAGCTTACTCACCGAATATGCAATGTATGGATGTATACAATTAGTTAAGTACATCGATCACAATTATCCTTGCATATTCTAGCCGAGAAACCGGTTCTCCTCTATTCTTGTCTAAGTGTAGACTTAGATCTACGTGTCTTAGCCGTAGGACTATCAAAAGCATTAAACTTTCTAAGTATGCTTTCGACATAATGGGATTGTGACAAGACAATTCCATCCAAGTTCTAGAGATTTTAATCCCTAATATAACATCGATAATCCCATATCTTTCATGTCAAAGTTCTTCTTTTTAACATGTTCTTAGTATTCATGATTAAATCATGACTACTACCCATAATCAATATATCATCTACATAAAGGCATACTATGATGTAATTATTTGTAATACCTTTAATGTAGACACACTTGTCACATTCATTGATCTTGTAATCGTTTGACTTCATAGTCGAAATCAAATTTTTCATGCCATTGCTTAGGTGTTTGTTTTAGTCCATAAAGTGACTTAATAAGTTTACACACCTTTCACTCTTGGCCGGATGCAACGGACCCCTAGGGTTGTTCCATATAAATCTCCTCTTCAAGCTCACCATTTAAGAAGGCAATCTTCACGTCCATTTGATGTATCTCAAGGTTATGAAAAGTCTGCAATAGCAATGACAACACGAATAGATGTAATCCTTGTAACAGAGAATATGTATCGAAAAAGTCATATCCCTCCTTTTGTTTAAACCCTTTATCTACCAAATGGGCTTTGTACTTGTCTATAGATCCATCTACTTTATACTTCCTTTTAAGGATCCACTTGCATCCCAAAGGTTTGCAATCGGGTGGAAGATCAACCAACTCCCAAGTGTTATTTTGCATGATGCGATCTATTTCATTATTTGATATCTTCTTTCCGGAGAGGAGCTTCATGCTTGACAAAGCTTCTTGAATAGTTCTAGGTTCGTTTTCTAACATATAAGTTAGAAAATCAGACCAAAAAGACTTAGATACGTTTGTCATTTCTCGCGTCTTGGTTCCTCTTCATCATCAGTTTGAGGTAACCTTGCGCTTTCATAAGTTCGTTTATTCAATTTTCTTCTTTCCTTTCTTTATTCGGAAAGATATTCTCAAGAATACATAATTCCTTGATTCAATGATCATTCCTTAATTTATATCACGAATAGTTGGCTTGTGCACTAAATATCGATATGTGCTACTATTGTTAGCATATCCAATGAAAATGCAATCGATCGTCTTCGCACCGACTCTAACTTGTTTAGGCTTAGGTACTTCAACTTTAGCTAAACATCCCCACACTTTAAGGAATTTATAAGACGGTTTATGTCCTTTCCATAACTCATATGGAATTTCGTTTTTATCTTTGTGTGGGATCTTATTAAGAATGTAATTTGCGAGAAAGTATAGCTTCCCCAACAAGTTTTGGGGTAAGCTAGAGCATATCAACAAAATATTCATCATCTCCTTAAGAGTACGATTTTTGCGTTACGCTATACCATTTAATTGAGGTGAGTAGGGAGCTGCCATTTGATGAATTATACCCATTTCCAAGCGGAATTCTTAAAACGGAGCAACATACTCTCCGTCTCTATCACTTCAATCATCTTAATTCTCAAATTAAGATGATATTCAACTTCATTTTTATAAGTTTTAAAAGCTACTAAAGCTTTATCTTTGCTTTTCAAAAGATATACATAGCAATATCTTGTGCAATCATCAATAAACATTATAAAATACTTTTTGCCTCCTCGATTTTGCACAAGTTTTAAATCACACACATTTGAATGAATTAATTCAAGTGGTTTGGTATTTCTCGTTACCGAATGAAAGGTGATTTAACTAATTTTGCTTCAACACAAATTTCGCATTTGTCTTGTGAATCGCTTTTAAACGTAGGTATTAATTCCATATTCACTAACCTTTTGATTGTGTTAAAATTTACGTGTCCTAATCATGTCATGCTATAAATTAGAACAATCCAACAAGTAAACAAAAGTAACATTTTTATTCTTTGCCTCTTGGCGAAAAAACAGACATTACAAACATCTTAAAGAGCCATTTTTTATCAAGGTAGCCATTACAAAGAAACTAACCATTCTTGGTCATTACAAACTTTTCGACTCAAACACTAGTCTAAACCCGGAGCTTACTAAGTAAAGGACCGAAAACCAAATTCTTGCGTATATCCGGGACATGCATCACATCCACAAGCGTATGCTCCTTTCCCGGTCATTTTGAGCACAACCTTCCCAAGCCCCACGATGTTGGAAGTCGAAGAGTTTCCCATGAAAAGATTCCTTCCATTTATCGGAATGTAGGAGGAGAACATCCCCTTGTCGGCACAAATGTGGCGAGTAACTCGTATCTATCCACCACTCCTCGGGTTATCCATCATATTGGCTTCAAACACAACGGCGGTGAGATCGAGATCCAACATGTCTATTGAACAGACTTGTCCTCCGTCACATTGGCTTGTTGGTTGCCATTTTGATTGCCCTTTTTTGGGTGTCGCAATCCTTGCCATGTAGTTCGGATTGCCACGCTTATAGAAATCCCCTTGAATTTCTTGGCCTTTCCTTTGTCTTTTCGAAATGATATTGCTCGATTCAGCAAGACCGCGCCTTGCCTCTATTCCGGACTTATTGGACTTTACTTGAATTTTTGGTTGTCTTCCTCAATCAAGTCGAACTATTAGATCCTCCAGACCCATTTATTTGCACTTGTGCTTGAGGTAGTTCTTAAAATCCTTCTACAATGGCGGAAACTTTTCGATTATTGCGGCCCACTTGAAAGACTCGTTGAAATCATTCCTTCGTGACACCAAGTCATGAAGTATGATCTGAATTTCTTGAACTTGGTTGATCACCATCTTGGTGTCAACCATCTTGTAATCCGTAAATTTGCCGACAACAAAATTCTCCGTGATGACATCTTCTATTTTGTATTTTTCTCCAACGAGTCTCATAACTCTTTGACGCGTTTTGAACGAACTATATACGTTATAGAGGTGTCGTCTAGCCCGCTCAAAATATAGTTCCGACAGAGAAAATCATTGTTATGCCAAGAATCCACAAATGATTCTCCGTTGGTTGTCGGATTCTTCATCGCCAATCGCAGTAAGGGGTCCTCCTTTAGAAAACGGGATGACCCATCATAGTGAGGTAAAGGAGCATCTTCATTTGCCGATTTGAAGTCAACGCGGAGAACTTCGCCATTTTTGGCCGTGGACAGGAGCAACAACCATCGGAGTGAATGAAATGGATGCCATCGCTTGAAAACAACATAAAGATTTCATCTTTGCGATTGTTGTTTGGGTGGTTTACTATTTACAAGAAAATGGTGAAAGTGTTTGGATAATCAAGCAGGCGATGCATGTATTTAATACAATCTCGCAAGACGAAATCACCATTTATACAAAGTGCTTATGGTTCCCGCAATCGTCTCTAAGATACAACGACTTTCTTGTTTCGACTTAGCAAAGACTTGCAAAATTCAAAACTACAACAAACTATATAGTGTTTGAGGCTTTCAATGCGGATGAAAATGGCTCGATTATATTATCTAAATTTCGTGTGTGATTTCATCTGCAGGGGACTCATATATATAGGCATAAAGGTGCCCGATGGAAAGGATATGTCTTTTAGATCGAAAAGACATGTCTATAGATAAAAATGCACCTGGTTGCTCGAATTGGTGCACCAGTTCGGATGTGCACGCGTCCGACAAGTTTCGCACCAAACTCATAAGCATGTGGTTCTCACCCATTTAAAAACTTTGGTGCCCCAACCCAAAACCAATTGTCCAACTTAGAATTTATAAATTGAGCAAACGTTTGGCTTTCTACTCTATGTGGGATGGAGTTTTTCTCATTCCCCACTTATTCCATTTTTCATACCATTTTCTAGTTTTAAGTGGTTAACTTCTAAAGCATTAACTTCTCATTCACCCTTAATTGGTTTTGAGAAATTCCAAATGCCAATCTCATCTACTCACTTAGTATAATTTTTACAAATAATTTAATTCCATTTTTCACTAATAGAAACCACTTAAATATTTGGTCAAAATCGGGTCAACACCCAATTTCTATAACCAAAGTCCAACATGGAGTTGGATTAGTGAAACCCTATATTGGCAATATATCACTCATAAAAGGTAATATACCACTCATAAAAGGTAATTTTATTTGATTCCCAATTTTAGTAGCATCAGATATGATTGTTGTATAAGTGATATCCATTGTGTATTGAAACACCAGTAGCAACCAAAAAAATGAAATCAGAGATCAAATTGAATTATAAGTGCAACAAATACGGCTAATTTAACAAATTAATTTACTTTTCAAATCAATTTAGCAAACTAATGCCAAAAAAAAATTAAAAAAAGTGAAAACAGAGTTAGTTACGCCGTTTTCTCAATTTCTTTTTTTTAAATTTTAATTCAAAAAAGATTTATATGTTTTCAAACCGAAATTGAATCAACCAAACCGAACTATTTCGGTTTGGTTGTTCGATTTTTCGGTTTGGGCTTTATTTTGTCTTTACGTTTTTTGCTAAAAATATATTTCTTTATATTTATTTAACAATTTAACAATCAAATATTATAGAAAATTAAAATAATAATAAAAAAATATATTAAAAAATATAAATTAAAATAATAATATAAAAAATATTTAAAAAATTTATAGACCAAAAACCGAACCGAACCGAAAAAATTCATTCGGTTTAACAATTTGTTAAACGGTTTGGTTCGTTTTTTAATCTAATAAACCGAATGAATTTTTCGGTTCGGTTCGATTTTGGTCTATAAATTGTTTTTATTTATATTATTATCTTAATTTATATTTTTTAATATATTTTTGTATTATTATTTTAATTTTCTATAATATTGTATTGTTAAATTGTTAAATAAATATGAAAAATATATTTTTTAGCAAAACGAAAGACCCAAAATAAAGTTTTAAATCGAAAATCGAATCCAACCAAACCGAAGGGTTTGGTTCGGTTCAATTTTTCTAGCATTTCGGTTCAATTTCGGTTTGAAAAACATATAAATCCTTTTTTGAATTAAAATAAAAAAAGAAATTGAGAAAACAAATTACTAACTCACTTTTCACTGCTTTTTTAAAAAAACAATTTTTTGCATTAGTTTGTTAAATTGATTTGAAAAGTAAATTAGTTTGTTAAATTAGCCCAACAAATACTATTGTTATAGAAGATAAAGGGCAAATAACCTGTCTGAATAATAATGTTTATGTTGATATTTTTTTTTTTTTTGAGAAATTAAGTTTATGTTGATAATTTACTTGCACAAAAGGGGGAATTTTTTGTCAACTAATACACAAGTTGGTTCCATCACTTAGTAATCGCTTGATAACTACTTCATTGTCTTCATTAGCTGCAAATTGTCTTAGCTTCATTTGGATGTATATGGTTAAGCTAATTTCTTCCAGAGTCATAATTTTATCAACCAATATTTATGGTGAGATCATATTCGGGGAGATAAATATTAGTAGGGGCTGGCATGCAGAGTGTTCCAAGTTCAACAATGGCAGGTTATGATAAAGTTTTTGGACCAACTCGATGTACATAGTTTACGGATTATGATCTATCACATTTTTCAAGCATTAATGCTCATTTGGCCCATTCCGATATTTATAGTTTCATAATCATAATTATATAACTCCATGTTTAACTAATGTGATGTAGTGCAATGGATTCTGAATTCATGACCAAGGATAAAGCCAGAAAATAAGGATTAATTAGGAGGGTGAAATTTATAAAAGATGTGTTTTCATACTTGTTAAGGGGACAAATTTTTTAAAATTTAATACTTATATATATAATATTTATAATTTTAATAATTATATATATAAAAAAATTATATTAGTTTTGTAAATTTAATGAATTGAGGTGGGGCGGCCGCCACCTCCACAGCCCACTAGCTTTGTCCCTGTACATGACCAAACGCATACAAAATTTTCTATTTTCCATGGTGTTTATTATATGTTTCAATTCACTATATGAATATCACTTATAAGAAGATGTCATTATTATACACGCGACACTAACCTAAATATAGTCAAAGACATAGCCATGTAGAGTTGGCAAAAGCCAATCCACAGCCCGAGGTTTGGGTCGGGCCGAGCCATAGTTTTCAAGGCCCGAAAAAGTTGGGCTTTTGTGGCCCGACCGATAACATTTGTCATGAATTTTATATATGGGTTGGGCCAGGCCATGGGCCGGCCTCGACCCGACCAAAATATTCAAAAGTCGCCCATTGATAGCTCTATAGCCATGGCTCCCAATTTGGGGTGCGTGCCCCATAATTTTTTTCTTTTTTTCCTTTTTATATTTATTATTTATTTTTAAAATTAATATATTAATTAGGTTTACAAAAAAAAAAAAAAAAAGTGTATCCCATTATTACTTTTGATTTAGTTTATAATTATATTTATTTTGTGCTCCTATTATAAAAATTTATTGGATCCATCCCCGCATATAGTATTGAAGCACCAAACGAATGAGAAAATCTGAATTGGGTCCAACAAGACAAATCTAAAGTTAACCAGGAGGCTTAGCCACCTACATCACAAGCAATTGTGGGGTGGAGGTCGGGGTTCAAATCCTGCTCCATCAAATTGTTTGTGGGGTGGAGGTCATGAGTTCAAATCCTTGTTCCATCAAATTGTTCCCCGGGGCATATGTGAGCTGGTGAAAATTTGGTGGAAATTCATACTGAATAGCATCCGTGTGTGTTCGATTTGGGGAGAGATCGTTATTAGTAGATTGGGGGGTCGAACATAATTGTTCTCTTTACCTGGGAAGATCTGGTTGTCCGTCGCCAGACCGTCGAACAACATGTGCGTGCACATCCCGCGGTTTACCTTGGCGGCAGCAATGAGGAGCCGGAGTCCGTTGTCCTCGTGCATAGTCAAAGGCGTAAGTCTAAGTTCGAGTTATCAAAAAAAAAAAAAAAAAAAAAACAAATCTAAAGTCTAAGGGCAACTATAATGGTTGTGTTATTAATCATTAGCAGCCATAATATGTGAGGCCCATACGCCACCTCACTAATGTAATAACACTCATTTTTTGTAAATCAACCCGACTCGATAGATCGACACTATGATAGGGCAGGGGATCGGTGACGAAGCCTGGAATTTGATGTGGGGGCCCAATATAAAAAGCGTTTGTCGAATTTTCGGCTACTTCTCCATAATAAAAATAGTTTTAGCCATATTTTTTTTTAGCTATTTTTGAGTTCAAATGTTTACTTTGTCTTTTTTTCATTTCTCGAGGACCACCCATGACTCGACCGAAAAATGCACCGCATCGTTTTTTGAAATATGACCAAGCACCTCATCGAGAAATACAAGAAAAGTATGACTGTGTCAATATGACTAAAAACATGTTTTTGAAAAATATGATTATTTTTTATTTTTACAAATCATAAGTGGTCAATTTATCTATTATCACATATAAAAATAAAAAACAATACATCAAATTTAAAATTAAAACTATAAATTAATAAGTAGCAATTTTGATTAAGTCATTATATTAACCCAATCACGTTTTAATATTAAAAAATAAATAACAAAATACAATTATATCAATATATCAAAAGGGACAAATAGAAACACAAAGAGAATAATGCAAAATTCAAGTTAAAGTTTACGGCGGAGGATACAAATGTACAAAATTTTAAGAAAGGGGAAAAAATGGCCAAGAGTCATATTTTACAAGATTCACAAATCAAAACAAGAAAGAAGAATGAAAGATAATTGAAGACCTTTTTTCCCATTTTCCTATTTTTTGTTTATTTTAAGATTAAAAAGTAAAATGACCAAAATACCCCTACTATTTTTCAAAATTTGAGGGGGCCCAAGACCCCCTTGGCCCCTACATGGCCTCACACCGGTAGGGATGAGTCGTGATTTCATAAGTCTGTCCGATCCCTTAGGCCCGAAGCGTTGGGTCACCTTTTTACCCCGATATATATTACATGTATTTTAAAGTATGGGTGGGCCCAGGCTCTAAAAATGACGGTTCGATGGATTTTGGCTCGGTCTAGCCCGATCTATTTTTTATGGGCTGGCAATTGGCCCGCCCATTTGGCACCTCTACTCTTTTGTACACCTCTCCACAATTATTGTGTTATTAACACTCATTATATTTGGGTCCAACTATCAACTAATTCATCTTTATTAATTATATTTTGCATTAAATTAATATATTTATTATCTTTAAATTATTATTCTTGCAAACCGAAAAGTACATAAACAAAAACTAAAATAGGAAAGTAGAAAAAAAAAGTAAAAGAAGAAGAGTTAGTCTCATATCGGATGGTCTAATGGATTAGATCCATTAGACCGATCCGATATCGACCCATCACCCCCATCAAGAGCCGCACAACCACCAACACAATGAAATCCACGGCAACTACATCCGCTAGCCGCTAATACATTTTAGAATGGCTACTAATACTTTTTAGGATGACTACTAATACTTTTAAGAAGAAAACTAATATTTTTAGGAGACTACTAAATATTTTTTAGGATGACTACTCGATACTTTTGGGAGCGAAAAACTAGTACTTTTATGGGGAATTACTAATACTTTTTGTGAGAAAAACTAGTACTTTTTAGGAGGGATACTAAAATACCTATAATTGGAAAATCTAATACTTTTCAATGAGACTATTAATATGTTTTTGGGAATACTTGTGACGCCCCAAATTTTTATGTCATAGACGACACGATTCACATATATTTATCTCGATATAATATTTTAGTATTCTATGGTAATATTCTTACACCGATAATTTATTCTTGTATCACTATTTATTTTACCCGACATGTTATAATATTGATTTAGCGTCACTTAGTTTATTATCTAATTACATGATAATGCAATTGATTTATGTTTATTACTTGAATTTGATGACTATTATCATTTTACCACTTGATTCTCAGTAAAAAGTTATATTTAAAATCCATTCTTTAGTATTTGACAAATAAAACTCTTGTTATCATTTTAAGAATGATGATAATATTTATATTAAGTCGCTTTCACCAACTATTACCCGATGATCGGTTTGTTTTGATGAACTTAATATTATTCTGCAAAATTACTATTTTTTTTTTACAAACTACTCTCAATTTTTGGGATTTTGAAATAAAATAATTTGGAAGCATTCATTACAATAAACTTAACATCTTTACTCCAAATCTATTATTTTGACTCGGAAAATATTTTTTATAAATTTAAAACTCTTGGCATAAAATAAAGTAGTGCTTACAACTATTACGATGAAACTTGATTTTATGCTTTACAAGTAAACCATTTTATTTTACGATCTATTAAAACCATCTACTACCAAAATTAATATTTAACAAAGGCAATTATGTATGGAAAGCTCATTTAGTAAAATTTTAGTTCTCAAAAGAATAACACTTGAGATTGTTTTATATTTAAATAGTGAAGTACCTCATTCTTGACATTTCTAAATTTCCTACTATTTAATTTATTACTAGACTACACCACACCAACTATACTTAGCTTCATTTTATTTTATTATGCTTGCGAATAACATCCAATTGCACCTCTTAAACGATTGTCTATGCCTTTCGACTTTTAATGCGATATTTTAAACGACTCAATTTCTTATTCAACGACTAGCTAGTAATTTTCTTGTAACATAATAATTATTTAAATATTTTGTATTTTTGAAAATTATATATATTTTGAAATAATTTTTATAATTTAATTAATTGTTTGGTTGATATTATTAACTTGTACTATTAGTTCTAATTTTATTTAGCACCTTGGATCATAAGTGATTTTGGGATTTATAAGTGATTGTGGGATTGATAAGAGGATTTTAGAACTTGACAATATACACCAACTTATACAAATATTATACTATATACTATACACATACATACTTATATTATACACACTCATTAAACATGCAACATATTCCCTTCCCAATACAAGCCTTAATTATTCCAAGACAAGAATGCCTCAATTAGCCATAAAACACAAGCCTCAAAAATAGGCACTTGAGTGCCATGGAGAGGGGCGGCCATAAGGGGTTTTGGGAGAGGAGAAGTCTTTACCTTCTACCAAAAATCAATCTCCTCCTTATCCTCACCACACTCATATATTTTACCAAAATCAACTTCTTCTCCACCAAAGGGGCCAAATTTTTGCAAGCCAAGGTAAGAAAACCCTCTTGAGTTTAGTATTCTTCCTTTTCCTTTGTACCTCCAAACTCCACCTTCTTGACACCATTTTCTACCACCTAGGGTCTGTTTTAATGTTCGTGGAGCCGAGAGGGTGTGCAAAAAGGAAGAAATCACTAGCTTTGAAGACTACAAGGTGGGTAGAAAAACCTTCTAAAAATCCATCATTTCTTCAACCAATTGTATGAAATTTCATGTTTATAGGTCAATATTAAAATGTATGAATTTTGCATGTATTTTTAGTATTGTGTTCTAATAGATTTTTAAAAGATAAGCATGATTTTATACTTGCAAAAATGTAGATTAAAAATGCCTATTGTAATGTTTTTATGGTGTTTATTGATATGCATGTCAAAATATGGTTTAGAAATGCTTAATATTATTTTTTATATTTAAGTTAAATTTTGGATTTTTGACTTGGTAGCTAAATTCAAACCTTGAGCCATTTTTGCAATTTTCGCAAAATATAGGGCGTAAATCGCAATAACTAAAACTGTACAAGGACCCCCACCCCTTTAAATTTTGAATTTTTGAACTTAAAACACTCTAATTTTGATATATTAAGTGACTCGGTAAATTTGGAGACCCTTAGGGTCAAGAAATGCGATAAACAATAAATTTGGCAATAAAATGTAAAATTTTAAAACTTAAAGGACCAATCTAAAATTTTGAAACTTAGACAGTCCATGCACCGAAAAATTTACTAACCTAAATCTTATAACTTTTGGACCCTTGGTTCAAGTTTCATAACAATCGACTTGAAACGAGCCCTTAATGACAAAAATGTTCGGGCCAAAATTGTAAGTTTCGAGCACCTAACCTACGAATTTCCCAAAACTGATTTTACCACAAATTCTTGTTGTCCTAAGAGTAATTTTAATATTGGAATCACATCAAATCCCCCTCCCGATTTAAGATATACATTTTCTATAAGTATCGGGTCAAAAACGTAGTTTTTGGACAATAAAGGATTAAACTACAAATTTCAAAATCAGCCAAGTTTCAAAATTCTAACTCTCTGAAATTTTTAGAAAAGTTAGGAACTGACTTCACTTCCTTTCAAGTACAGATTGGAACTTATCGAATTTTAAAATCCGATAAGAAATATCTTTCTTAGTGAAAGGCAATATATTTTTATATATTAATAAAAAATTATTTATTTTTCAACTTTAATGTACTTATATTATAATAAGTTATATATAAAATAATTATCGACAAGAATTTTTTTATCCAAGCCATTTATTAGGCATCCTTACTCGAATAAATAGACGATTAATAAGGTGACTTCCTTGCCTCGAAAAGTCAATATTATTAGAACTCTTGACTTATGTGTAATTTATCGAACTAAATATTATCTCCAAACAGATTATCCACCCAAAGAGCTAGTACGCCGGATTTTAACTTAGTTAAACTCCATACCGCATAATGCATGACTAGACCACTCCATTTTTTTCCGACTAACTTGCCATGAATTGTTGAAACACTTGAATAAGTTAACCTATGAATGTGTCTCCGTAATGGATAAGTCGTATATGGGATGGGTTAGCTCGGTTGTAATCCCGTACCAGCCTCCCATTGTCCAAATCCCAACCTCAAATCGGACAGAGAGTTTGACGGGTGATTGGGTCGTAGTTTTGGGTATAATCATGATTATGAAGATCTCCGGCCTTGCAAGCCTTCTTGTTGGAGACATTGTACCTTCGAGATATCGCCTCCGCATCCATTGAAGGGATAAGGTGATCTGTCAAAGGAGCCGATGTTTGATAGATACGTCTCCGTTGTATAAGACTGGATGGTTGGCGACACACTTTCGTGTGCAACCCCTTGAACTAATATTTGTTGGCGTCACACTTTCGTGTGCAACCCCTTGAACTAATATTGGTTGGTGTCACACTTTCGTGGGCTACCCCTTGAACTATTATTGGTTGGCGCCAAACTTTCATGCACAACTCCTTGAACAAATATTAGTTGGCGTCACATTTTCATACGCAGTCCCTTGAACAAATGTTGGTTGGCGTCATACTTTCATGCGCAACTACTACTGCTTGACTGCTTGCTAATTTTCTGAACGTACTTGAATACATGGATAATTGTTACTTATTAAAAGTATGAAGATGTTGCGTTCACGACTCATGTATTAATTTCCATGAAATTGTTTTTTTTTTGTACAATTGTAAGCCACACTTGTACACCCGCACCAATCCACCGCTTGACCGCTTGCTAATTTTCTCGAACGTACTTGAATACATGGATAATTGTTACTTATTAAAAGTATGATGATGTTGCATTCACGACTCATGTATTAATTTCCATGAAATTGTTTTGCTGTACAACTGTAAGCCACACTCGTACACCCGCACCAATCCACTGAGAATTTTTGTCTCACTCCCGCCTTTTTAACAACCAAAGCATGAGACTCCCAAGCAACGAAGTAGTTTCTTGAATTGTAATTTTGACCGGCTTAGACCGATCGGACTTATTTTGTAATTGCTATGTCTTTCAAACAATTTCAAGTTTGTAATGTTTGGGCGTAGGACCCATAAGAATAATTGATGACGTTGAATTATATTTTTCTTATTTTCACCGCAAGCCGTACTCCGACTTGGTTGATTATATCATCTATGCTTATTTAAGGATTTATTATCTTGTTAGTTTTATGTTGATGGAAAAATGGTTCGGCTTGGTAAACCGACATAAGTTCGATTTGCCTGTGTCGCAGACTTACATTTTAGGGGCGTGACAATACTAATATTTTGTGGGGAAAAAATCAGTACTTTTCATGAGAATTACTAAAAATATTGTTCAAGAGGATTATTAATACTTTTCGGTGGTACTACTGATACTTTTTGGGATGAATATTAATATTTTTCAAAGGAAAAACTAAATATTTTTAGGGAGCCTACTATATATTTTTCAGGATGAGCAATTAATACTTTTGGGGGTAACTAATATTTTTATGGGGAATTACTAATACTTTTTATGAGAAAAGCTAGTACTTTTCGGGAGGAATATTAAAATACATTCTAAAACATAATACTTTTCAATAAAACTATTAATGTGTTTTAGTAGGAATATTAATACTTTTGATGGAAAAATCAATACTTTTCATTATGATTACTAAAAAAATTGTTCAATAGGATTACTAATATTTTTCGATGATACTACTAAGATTCCTTAAGGAAAAAAGCCAATACTTTTAATCTGATTTCACGTCATCGCTTAATATTACAAAAACACCAGCAGCTAGTGATACTATGCCACCGCCTCTTCGAATTACAAAAATACCACCACCTATTATATCCAGGTCGCTTTGGGATCCGTCTAACTGATTTAAACCCATTAGACTCGATCGAATTTTTGTCAAAAAAGAAAAAAATAGCTGGATTTTTTTTTATTTTAAACAAAAAGACTGAAGTTAATAAAAAAGGCAAATAGAAAACAAGAAAAACAAAAAAGGATTGTGAAAAGCCTCTACCCGCTGGCCCATGTGTCAGCCACCACCACACAATTTTCAAGTTTGTTTAATGTACGCGCCAGCCACATGCCCACAAGGTTGTCGTGCTGCACACTCTCTGTGTGTGCGTTTGTCTTTTCTTTTATTTTCTTTAACCTTATAACGTTGCAAACTTGTAAGGGCAGAGAGAGGCGTTATTCCTTGACTCCACAAGGGGAACAACGTTAATGAGAGTTTATAATGGGTGTAATAATACCCATATTGTATTCGTAGTTGAGTGTTTGCAAACACTAAAAATAAGTGTTTTTTAGTTTTTCTTAAAAAAAAAGATTTTTTGCATTACCAATTTCTCGCTTCTAATTGCTTTTCATTTAATCAAAATCTAAAAGTAGGTAGAGAGTCTTTGATTCTAGATTATAACCATTTCAGTTTGAATTTTACAAATAAATAAGTATGTTTACTACTTTTTCCCCAAACACTTTCAACTTCTCATTCTCAACTTTTAATTCTATTTTCAAACACTACCAATTTCTCGATTCTCAACTACTTCTACTTCTGCTATAATAAATCACTTATTCTAAAAGCGTAAGTTTTTGCAAACACTTGCCATAGTAGGGATGACAATAGAGCGGTCCGAACCCGGTCAAACGGGTCCCGGGATGGGTTACTGGTCCGATTTTCAAAAACCAGTAGGATCCGGGGCGGGTCCCGGTCATGTTGGACCCGCCGTATAAAATTTATTTTTATTTTATTAATTAATAAATATATTATTTAAAGTTTATGTTAGCAAATATGGGTCATATCTAAATCACATATTTGCACATATAGGTGGATCGAGTATACCTATTTGCGGCGGGCTGAATCGATCCACATAGCCAGGATTAAACCCGTCTACAAAGCCTCCGTTTGATCCATGATTAAGCCATCTACAAGCTTTTTCTTGATTGAATCACAAGCAACGAACAAACCCCATAGATTGGTTGAACCACGAACAAGATCACGAACCGCCTTTCTCGTTGGTTTAAATAATTATTAGAATTACTTACTTGGATATGCATACCTTAAACCCTTGAGAACTTTAGTGGTGCTCCATGAAGAAAACCGTCGGGAGAAATTTTAGGAGAGACGTAATTCTTTCTATGTGTAGGAGATGTTCTAATGACTTAGATCGATTGTAGGGAGAGATATCAATATATATCTCAATCCCCTCAGACGATTAGTCTGTTGGGAGAGATTTCTAGATAAACCTCATCTAAATAGGACTCCTATTATCTCAAATATGGATGCAACCTAATTGCACCCAATATCTCTCACTCATACATATTTGACTCGATTCATTCGAATCACATCCTCATAGTTGTCATCTCACGTCTCTTCTTTCATATAGGGAATAAGTCGTGCGACCAAGCGAGAAAGCAAAGGTGAGGAGAGTTATATTAAGTCATCACCAAACTAACATAACCCTACAACTCAATAACTCGCTATGTACCCCAAATCAAGTGGTCGCACCCGGTTAAATATCTCTAGATCCCTCAATGAATACAAGTAGAGCATGATCGACTCACTCAAATATGTTTATATATTCATGACTAGTCAAACATATTTCGACATAGTCGCCCGGGCTATGAATCATAGAACATAAGTGTGTTACCAACTTAATTCTTTCTTTGGCCCCACATGCCAATTAGCTTGGTCTTGATGACTTTCCCAGGACATGCTCCGGCTGATCAATCACACATGGCCATTAGATATATGCTAAAGTAGCGTCATCAAGCTTACACCTCATGACATGGTCCAAAGTTCCAAAGTGCGAGAAAATAATATTGGCTCACACAGAGACGGCAAGTAGGGACCCATTCAATCACATTCCCATAGGCGGTCGCCTCGACACACATGTAGTATGAATACATGCTATGATGGAGCTCCCACTCAATTTAAGCATGTCACGCTCTGAGACATCATACAAATCTTAGTCCGGTCGCCATTCAAGCGCCCGACTGCGTCTACTCGTAGTCACTCCCAAAGTGTCATACGACGATTCGCACATTCGACTACAAACAAAGCTTTTATGAATTTTGGACATATTTCATAATCGATCAACTCGGAACTCATCTTAACCTCTAGTTAAGGTGATCATAATTATACTTAATAACCTTCCTCATCGCTTCTAGCGCGAAGGCGATCATTCGCAAACCTTTTTATGCGACACAATCTTTTAAGTCTCATCTCGCTCGCTCTCTTAGCCTTGGTGACAACTCACAAGTTCGATGCCAAATACATAATTATATCTCATTAATCACAATATGTTCTCAAAGGCCACATAATCAATTCTACTTAATCCTTAATGACTCACTTGCCTTTGGAGCATATCTCCAAACAAAGGCTCGTAAAAGGGATGAGCGCCCACACCACTCTTAGAAGTATGCCTAAGAACAATATTAACTATGCTTGTAAAAACTCTTAAGTGAAGTAAAGCCTCGAGAAAATATGTTTGGTCTACCATCCATGTCCTAGCGCCAACCCATACACCAAAGCGGTTTACTATCACAAAGACAACAAAATACATCATGAATGTGCGCGCAATGCACATCATGTCAAGATGCCAAATTTGCCTCTAGCAAATCGTAGACCAAATCTATTAAAATATCTAAGTATCCACATGTCGGCATCACAATAGCGCATGGATCACTTCGATATCCACTCACCAATCACACTGCTAAAGTACAAGACTTACGAGTACGCACATAGCGCACATCAAACATTCAACAATGTTTACTTAAATTAGCTAGCATTTCTTTTCATCTTCCTCAAGATATCGTTTCTTGACTAAGAATATGATCTTTGACCATGGAGTGTAAAGACGGCCAACACTAAATGGCAATAACTCCATGTTCTTTTCAAATCATATTTTTTTTGCCATATACGGTGAGATACAACTCGACATATGTAAAGTGAATTAATTGACCATCGTGGGCCTATCAAAATGATAGCTCAATGGAATCGATGATGATTCAAGTCAAGCTAGAGCTTCTTGATCGGAATCAATGCGCTCTTACTCCACTTTTGAATTCAACGGGTGATCCACACAGATCTCCTTATTCAACTTTCATCGAACTATGTCAACATCAATCGTCCAAGACAACACTAGATGAAAGTGGCAATAATAGATAACATATCGGGCGAATTGAGGCAATCTCACCACTTAGGAGAACATCTCAAAAATAATTTGTGCTCTTCTAACAGTAAATATTTCGTCCTTAGTCGAGCTACAAACATGTTAATCAACCCATCTATATTGCACTTGACCTTCCGAAACCACATGTTTCAAATGGTTTTGCATCTGAGACGTAAGATTAACAAGCTCTTAGACATTATTCATAGTCATTCGACTCATCTTTTCCTTCGCATCAACTATCCACTTAGGCCATCATGTGAAGTCACATGTTCTATCGACTCATCAACACCCACAAAAGTAATTGTGAAGGATACCCACTCAATCTCATATAGATGATGTGGAATATTTCATACTCACTCCTTTTACTCGTGTAATTTGAGAATCCTTTGCGTGTGAGACACTAGCTCCCACCGACTTAGTGTCTATCCCACTATCCCAGCGATTACTAGATGAGTACAAAATACAACATCCTCGCTAGAGAAACGAGCGCCTCCTAAGGATCTTGCAACTCGCATAGTTTCAAGATTTCTTATGACTTCACATGTGCTCAAGAAATCCCTTTGAAAAGAAACCTAAATCGTGCGACTTGATTCTCCACTTGAGAACACATATTCTCGAACTTACATAGGCACAAACCCACTAATTTGGGTTTGTTACCAAACTAAAGCTCATACGGGGTTGAAGAATCATTTGGAGACATATATTTTATGATGTAGCGAAAAACAAAACACACAAATCAATTTGCGCCATGATAAATCTAACCATTTTGAAGTGATTGTCCCTTCTTCGCGAGCTCATATAGTCAAAGTATTTAGAACCATCATTCAACTTGCAATTTTATTTCCTTCAACTATGTCCAAACTAATTAGACACGTATTTTCGCTCCCTATTAGCACATCTCCTTCTCAAAGAATCGATCAAAGCAATTTGGCGCTTCTAACTGATGAGAGTGAGAATGTACTAATTTATAGCGTAAATAGCAATGAAAGAAAATATAATGCGTTAATTTGTGCCTCCCACTTATAAGTCTGCACTCAATTTAGTGGACTTAGCTTTATAGGAAAATTAGTCATCTTACATTCTTCCAGCAAGCTTATCCCGCTGGAAAAATAATTATTCAGAGTTAGCGACAATAAAGCCTCCTCGAGCTAATACAGTCCTAACCTCACATTCCACAATATCTTTAGAAGATCTAAAAATAAATACTATCTAAAGCCAAGCATCACAAAACAAAGATAGACAAGTCTTCTCACTCAACAAATATCTTACAAGTGCATTTATCCGAGTAAGACTATATCGACACATCAAGTTGCTCACACCAACTGTTGAGCTTGAGGTGACTCTTTTTAGCCTCCTCTTGTGCGCTCTATAGTTGCACAACCCGATAATAGTCATGCACATTTGCTCAATCTCAAAACCACATGCTAAGTCAACCAATATCTACAATCCACCCATGGAGAGATTTGGAAATATTAGCGAAAAATAAGAGAGCAAATAATTAGTCAAACTTCATCTCAGTACAATTACGAGCGAAGTTACCAATCTCATAAGTGCACTTAATAATTGTTGATACTTAATTGCCTCATCCAATAAGGTGACACAACTTATTGTCACTTTATGGATCAATCTATAGTTCTACTTTTAGCTTTTGCTCTTGTCAAGCTTCATTATGTTGTTCCAACATTCACCCGAGTTGGTTTATGTCGACCAACATAAGCGACAAGTGCACTAACTTGTGTGTTTCTTAACTTTTTATAATCAACCTCTAGATAGGCGATTTTCATTAATAATACACATAAGTAACTAACTTCCTTAATTCAACTCAAATAGCGAATTTGGATAACTAAAGTTTTTACTTGGGAGTAAGCTCATATTCCAAAAATAGAGCTTAAACTCTTTTTATTAAATTTGCGACTTAAACAAATTAAAGCGCAAAATTAATTCTTGATCCATAAGTATATCATCGACATTTGAATCTGCGATTATTTCGGCAATTAGATTCTCACATTTGCGGCTTAAACAAATAAAGCGCAAATACTTTATTTAATCCACAAAAATATTGTCCGCGTCTAAGTCGCAAATCTTTGGATACTTTGTCTATTTTCATGCTAAATTGGCTAAACAAAGTTGGTGAGTTTGGTCTAAAAACACATTTCAATAATTTGCGCAAACAATTAGAAAACTTGATCTAAATTTTTTATTCTCGGATCCAAGTAATATTTATTATTTTCTTCAATTCAATGAGATCGAAAATTTGCCACCAAGGCTAGTAATCATCTCCCACCAAATTGAAGATCACAATAAAAGTTCGATCCATGAATAAAATTATCAAAGTCCATAAATACATCATGCATGCATCCATGCGATATAAGTAATTAAAAAAAAAATATAGCCCCCATGAGCGACATTGACATATGGTGCATCATGTGGAGATAATTTAAGCCTTTATGTGGTAAAATAAAAAAATATCCTCGTAAAATTGATGTTACATAGCCTCCAAAAATCGGCTCAATAAATACATGTCTAAAATAAATACATATTTTCAAGGCCTACTACATCAATGTAGAAAAAGTAAAAAATAAATAAATAAGGATCTTGAATTACCACCATTGTTAAAAATTAACTCCCACAAATAATATAAAACATAAAATCGTAAATATTCACATAATGAGCACCCATATGTCAATGTCCATTCGTTCCCAACACGTGATAATTCAAATCATATCAAAGAAAAATAAATTGCAAAGAAAAAAACAAATTGCATCACATAAGCAATTAATAAAGCATGCAACTCAAAAATTAAAAATTCACATAGAATATATTTGCTTGCACCTCAATGTGCAAAAATATAATTTTTTTTTACGCACCTTATGCGAAAAAAATCCATGCACCAATGTGCAAAACTAATTCTCTCATGCATCACAATGCACAAAAATATATATTAATTTGTTGTAAGCATCTTAATGCGCAAAAATAATTTTCTTCCATGCAACTAATGCGAAAGAAAATATCATTGCTACATATGTGCAAAAAATAATTATTCATGCATCATATTGCACAAATAATAATTTTGCAAGCATTCTCATGCGCAAAAATAATTTTTTGCAAGCACTAAATTAAGCAAAATATTTTTACATGCATTAACACTATCACAAATAAATAATGCACAAAAAATAATTTTGCAAGTGTCCCAACGCGCAAAAAAACACTTTCTATCCAGCCTACATAAATAGAAAATATGTTGGGATAATAATAAGAAATCATTTTGGTCTACGGTGAAGCGTAAAGATGAAAAAAGATATATTAAAAGATGCCTAAGGTTCAAATTCATTTAAGACCAATAATCCCTTTAATTTTTTAATATCAAAGGATACACCACTTAAAAGCAGCCTACTCAGTGCCACATCAACGCCCGTGTGGCGTGAGTCGGTGCCACATCAGCCACATCATGACCACGTGGCAGCACAACTTATCACCCATGTGGTGCAAGTCAGTCCATGTTATATGCGGTGGCTTCCGAATGGCTTCACATCAGGAAATTAGGAAAATAGTTTCCAGAACTCGCACCTTGCGACACAAAGCAATAAGAATCGAACATTAACCTTTGGCACGGATTTCAATATGCAGATTTTGTTTTGCCTCTAAAATCTTTCAATCGTCATAACTTATTCGTTTCAAATCTATTTTGCGCAAATAATATATCAAATTAATCGTCATTTCGAGATCTACAATTTGACCAATATTGCATATATAAAAATGGAAGAAATAGATTGGAATTTTTTAAATAAAAATCAAATCCCACACGTTATCAAACTCAAACACATCAAATAAAATGGCAATGCCCTAATGGCTCGATACCACCGTTAGCAAATATGGGTCATATCTAAATCACATATTTGCACATATAGGTGGATCGAGTATACCTATTTGCAGAACTCGTCGATCCACATAGCCAGGATTAAGCCCGCCTACAAGGCTCCGTTTGATCCATGATTAAGCCATATACAAGACTCTTCTTGATTGAATCGCGAGCAACGAACAAACCCCATAGATTGGTTGAACCACGAACAAGATCACGAACCGCCTTTCTCGTTGGTGTAAATAATTACTAGAATTATTTACTTGGATATGCACACCTTAAACCATTGGAGAACTTTGGTGATGCTATAAGAAAAAAACCGTAGAGAGAAATTTTAGGAGATATATAATTCTTTCTATGTGTAGGAGACGTTCTAATGACTTAGTCGATTGTAGGGAGAGATATCAATATATATCTCAATCCCTGTAGACGATTAAGTCCAGTGGGAAAGGTTTAGATAAATCTCATCTAAATAGGACTCCTATTATCTCAAATATGGATGCAACCTAATTGCACCCAATAATTTACATAGAATTTCTTTTAATAATCTAACTTTTCTTAAATCTATTATTGTTTGTGTGTGTACAAAAACAACAGTATACCATATGAGAATTCTACATACTGGAATAAAATTTTGTTAAGCAAATCAACAACGCAATGTATTAACTATCAATTTTGAAATTTAGTAATTACCAATATTAGCATTATAAAGTAAGCCTAGCCTAGCCTTAATGGATTAGAACTAAACATAAGGCTAAAGTTCATGGCTGGCCACTGATTAGTTTTAATTGGAGCTTGAAAAGTGAACAAGCACAGTAATGATACTAGCTTAAATCAGTGAATCATTTTCTGCCCGGGTCCGGGGTGGGGCGGGATCAAATTTTTCTTGGCGGAGCGGGTCCCAGGTTTAGCTAAATTCGCCCCGTTGTCATCCCTAATTCGTAGTTTGTAGATGCTCTAAAAGGTCATAATTTCACTAGAAAATAATGTCCGCCTTAAAGGAAAAATGTCACTTTTTTGGGAGGAAAATGACTTGAGCAAAAACCATCACATGGTAGCTTGTCACCATTTTTAGGGGTGTCAATTTAGGGGCCGACACGCAAAACCCGACACGAACCTAACACGAAATTAATGGGTATGGGTCCAGGCCGTGGGTCCAGGTCGAAATTGGGTCGGACCCGACTAACCCGCCAATTAAACAGGTCGGGTCCGGTCAACCTACTATGACCCGTTTAACCCGTCTAACCCGTTTGTAAATTTAAAAAAATTAAGTAAATAATTAATTGTAAGAAAAAAACAACAAACAAGAAATATCTTTAAAACTCAAATGATAAAACCTCATTAATTATGTATTTGTTATTATTATGCATATCTTTTTGAATATTGTCCTCAAAATATAATTAGTATGTTATGTTATTTATGCAATTATGTCATTTCTTTTTATATGTTGTAAATTGTAATATTTTTTATTGATCGAATAGTGTATGATTAAAAAAAAATAAATTTATTCAGATTAAAAATATTAAATATATATTAAAATAATTTTATTAGACGGGTTAAGTGGGTCGGGTCCTAGGGTTACCCGTGAAATAAGCGGTCGGGTCCGGTTCAAGATTCCGACATGAATAATTAAACAGTCGGGTCCGGTCGGGCGGTTTTGACACGCGAACCTCGAACCCGCACCCACGAACCCTGACCCAACCCAAATTGACACCCCTAACCATTTTAGCCAAATTCCATCTTTTCAAGGACAAAGTAATATTTTTTTAATTTTACGGGCAAACATATGCTATTTACATAGGTTTCAATTATATAAGACATTTTTTAGTACAATGGGAGATATATATAATAGGGGAGGGGGGACGACGCACTCGTATGAGATCGAGCTTAGGTGAATCGTCATGTCAACACAAGTTTCTACCACCGAGCAAGACGGATAAGAACGATAATTTGTAAATCTTCTTCTTGCGCAATTTTATATTAGGGATGCTTTAAATATATGTATTTTGTATACATTATTAGTCGATTATGCGTAGGTATGACAATGGGATGGGTCGGGTCGACCGTTCTAAATATAATTTTATTATTTTAATGTTTTATCTTGTATTTTATATTATTAATAAAAAATTATCTTATATTTTGTATTATAAAAGAATATTATTTATAAAAACTGTCATTATATATGTGAAATATAATATTAAGTACATAGAAACCGGACGCGAGCTACAGCTCCCACTATGGGGGCACGTGCCCCCATAGTTTTTTTAATTATAAACCTATTTATATAAAACACTATGTTATTAACATTATAAATTAAAAAATTATTGTAATAATATTAAGAAAAGTGTTAATAGTGTCATAACATTATTAGTTTTATTTAAAATTTATATATTAATTAGGAAAAATCAAGTCCCCATTAACTATTTTTGATGTAATTTTTATTTTATTTTTTTGTGTCCCAGTTGTAAAATAGTCATGGATCCATCCCTGATTTAAATATTCTTATATAATATACATGTAAAATATATTATATATATAAATACAAGGGGTGGGTCGGAGGTGATATCTAGACCATCCCGCCATGCCACAGTCACGGGCGGGGTGGGTACCGTCGAGGAAGGGTCATTTTGTCATCCCTAATCTTGCGTTAAAGTCAACATGTCAAATAAGGACAAGTCCATGCTCATTAGGGATGGCAACTGGCGGGGGCGGGCGGATATCTCAATACCTGGACCCTCCCCATCCCTCCACGGACGGGCCGGGTGGGGTGATCCACCACGGTCGCGGGGTGGGGGGGGCGTCGCCCGTGTTGGAATTTTTTGTTTTTTTATATTTTTATCTTATATTTATATTATTAATACTTTTTTAATATTATATTTTGTATTATAAATACATATTGTTTATAAAAATTGCCATTATATATGTTAAATATAGTATTAAATACATAAAACTATATTATTTTATATAATATTCATATAATATATACATTAAATATATTAAAAAAATAGAACGGGCGGGGCGGGCACTCACCACGGGGCGGAGGAGGTACCCAGGACCCGCCCCGTCCCACCATGGGTCACGGCGGGGCGGACAAGTACCCATCGGGACGGGTCATTTTGTCATCCCTAATGCTCATGAACATACGAGATTCATATTTCATATGGTATTTCAATCCATCAAGGGATTACTACATGTATATATAAGGTGATATTATGATTCACTTTATGTATTTGAACACCACGTGAAACACTCTATAAAATAGGATATCCAAACTTGACCCGTGAAGGCGCCTCCTCTCTCCTGTAAAGGGCTGGTTCTGCCCATGCAATGGCTGAAGCGGGCGGAGCTTGGATTGATTTAATTATTTTCGGCAAACTAGCCCAGTGTTACTAGGTTGATTCCAGGCCTGGTTCTAGTCTATCAGGCCAAATGTTGTGTTTATATATAATATAGGGATAAGGACAAAAATACTCAACATTTCTGAAAAAGAACATCTTTATGCTCCCACCTTTTTTCCGGATATTTTTATCGCTCTCGCCAATTTTCTCGCATTTTCGACATTGTTGTTTCGAACATTTTCATCTAATAAACTTTCAGTGAAAAAATATTGTTTGCTCCCACTAAATAATCAATTTTATACTTTTTCGAAATATTATAAACAATCAAGAAATATACACAACACATATTAAAATAAAAACACATTGAAAATATTATAGAAATAACACATAATTAGAAAAACAAAATTTAATTTTTGATCCAATTCATTGAAAACATCAAAAATACAAAGACACAAGAGTGAATAGAGAAAAGTAGCCACATGGATAGATCAACTTCTTTTCTAACCTAACATATAAAAAACTGTCTTTTCTACCCATTTTTATGGGTCTTTTACCCAAATACCATTGACACTTGAATACAAAAGCAAAAAGTAGGTGGGGTCATATTTTTCTCTCACATAAAATACATTTTCTTTATTTTCGATTTTTAACACAAGTTTTAGTTTTACTAAAAAAATTGATTTTTATAAAATCGTTATAAAAAAACAACTTTTTGAAAATAATTTTGAGTTTTATTATTTTATAATTTTAAGATATTTTAAATAAATAGAAAATTTTTTAAAAAAAAGTGTATATTTTTTTTTAAAATTTTCAAATTTAATTTTTTATAATTTTATGATTTTAAAATAACTTCAATTATTTTTTTCAAAACTAATTATCGCGTTTATTATGTTACAATATTTAGATTTTAAAATAATTTTGTGGATTTTTTTAATAAATTGCAAATACTTTTAAATTTTATTGAAACAATTTTTAAAATCAATAGATAATTTTTCAGATTTTTCAAATAAGTTATCATGTTATGAAATAAGCTCTTATGGTATGAAATAAGCCATATCACGGTATAAAATAAGTTATCATGTTATAAAATAAGTTATCACGTTATGAAATAAGTTTTCACATTATTAAATAAGTTATCACGTATGAAATAAGCTCTCACGGTATGAAATAAGCCATATCACATTATAAAATTAAGTTATCACGTTATCACATTATAAAATAAGTTGTCACGTTATGAAATAAGCTTTCACGGTATGAAATAAGCTCTCAAGGTATGAAATAAGCCATCTCACGGTATAAAATAAGTTATCACGATATGAAATAAGCCATCACGTTATGAAATAAGCTCTCACGTTATGAAATAAGATATATCACGTTATAAAACAAGTCATATCACGTTATGAAATAAGTTATCACATTATGAAATAAGCTCTCACGGTATGAAATAAGTCATATCATGGTATAAAATAAGTTATCACATTATGAAATAAGTTATCACATTATCACGTTATGAAATAAGTTCTCACGTTATGAAATAAGCTCTCACGTTATGAAATAAGTCATATCAAGGTATAAAATAAGTTATCACATTATCAAGTTATGAAATAAGTTATCACGTTATGAAATAAGTTCCCACGTTATGAAATAAGTTATCACGTTATGAAATAAAGTTACCACGTTATGAAATAGGTTATAAAATAAGTTATTATGTTATGAAATAAGTTATCACGATATGGACTCTTATATTTGTCAGATTTGAACAAATCAAAAGTAAATGTTATTTTGGTAATTACGGATAGAAAATGAGTGAAGGTGGGTAGAAAAGAAGTTTCACTATCCAAAGTGTGGGTAATTTAAAAATTTCCCAAGAAACAACATAACAACATTAAAAACTATATAAAAACAACCCCGAAACAATATAAAAACAACACATGAACAAAAATAGTTAAAAAAATAGGTAAAAAGTCGCATTAAAACATCGAATAGAATATGGAAATAATAAAAAAAATCGAATAACATAAAACAAGATAGAAACAACCTAGAAAGAATGAAACAATACATAAAACAACATATGAACCAAAAAAGTGTAAAAGAATAGGTAAAACATGCATCGAAACATCGAAACAACACTCGAACAACATAGAAACAACAAAAATAAAATAAACAACATAGAAACAAGTACGAAACAACAAAAATAACATAGAAAACAACCCGGAACAAAAAATTGAAAAAGGTAAAAATATCCAAAAAATGCGGGAGCGTAAAAATGTCAAAAAGAGTGGGAGCGTATTTGGTGTCCTTTCTCCCATAATGGTTGGGTATTTTTGGAATTAACTCTATAATAGGACTTTTGACACAATTGTCCTACTTTTGGGAGACAATTACAGCTTTTTAAGCTTTGCGATACTTTTTTGGATAAATTTACGCTCTCGCCTCTTTTTTATACAAATTTACGCTCCCGCCAAAATTTCCTGACTTTTTTACGTTGTTGTTTCAAGATTGTTTCAACATGTTTTAAATAAGTTTCTTCCAATAAAATTTCGGTGAAAAAATAAATTTTGCCCTCGTTAACTAATCAAATCTTATAAAAAAATCAAGAAATATGCACATAAAATAACACATATTTAAAACCAAACAAATTTAAAATATTATAGAAACAATATGAATATAAAAACACAATTCAATTTTTGATCCAATGCATGAAAACATAAAAACATGGAAACAATCAAGAAACTATATAGAAACAAACTAGAAACAATATGAAAACACATATGAGTAAAAATAGTTAAAAATAGGTTAAAATTGCATTTAAACATCAAAAACTACGGAAACAACAAATAAACATCATAATAACATTAAAAACGGTATGAAAATAACCTTAAAACAAAGTAACAAAATATTAAAAATACCACATGAATAAAAAGAGCTTAAAAATAGGTAAAATTTGTATTTACACATTGAACACTGCATGGAAACAACAAAAGAATTATTAAAACAACATTAAAAATATTATGGAACAACACATAAACAATAGAAACAATGTACAAAACAATACATGAACAAAAAACAAGATAAAAATAGGTAAAAGTTGTTTTGAAATATTGAAACAACAAATAATCAACATAGAAATAACAAAAATACAAATTTAAACAACATATATAACATATAAAGCAATACAGAAAAAAAAAAAAAAAATTAAAAATAATCAAAAATATGCGAGAACGTAAAAAAAAAAAAAATAGGTACAAAAGTGATAGGAGAGTATTTGGTATGTTTACTGCAAAAGGGGATATTTTATGTAATTTCCCTATACATAAAACGGACCCAACCATTCGCAATTAAATCGCCCATTGAACCGATTGGACCTACCAATAACACTTTCATTTTTAAACCAACCGCACTAACAGGAGGTGAGTAATGTTGATGTTACACCAAGGGCTTGTTTGGTTGGCGCTTATGCTTGGGATATTACCCAAATTTTTACTAAATCCTCGCACATTGTTTTGTTTGGTTCAAAAATGTTGGGCCCATGAAAAAGTCAAGGTTCGATCCCTTATCAAGCCAATTTAATGATACATTTCCCATCCTTTTTCTCTTGCAAACCAAAATTACCCCCTTACCCCTCGGATGTCCTTGTTCATACCCTAATCCTCTTTTACCCACAACATATTTTCTTGGTTTTCACTTTTCACCAAAAAGCGCACGCAGAGAACCTCTTTTCGGTTTGGGTAGCGCAAATTAAGATTTTGTGATCTCTTTTCGATTTTGCTTGTTGGGAAATACGGTGTTTGTGAGTCGGATGTCTCATGGATAGGATGTCCGTGTGAAAAAAATGTATGTTTGAAATATGGTGATCTCTTTTCGCCTTTGGTGGTTGAGAAACATGGTTTTTGTGAATCGGGTTGCATATGGCTAGGATGTGAGTTTGAACAAGTTGGATTTTTGTGAAATAATTGTGATCGATTGTGATCGAAATAAGTAATTATAGGAGGCCTATGTGATATTTTGTAAAAGTGATTTTCGATTGTTACAAAATCTTTGACTGTTTGTAAGTTTTAAAACAAGATTATAACTTGGTGAAGTGATTAAATGAAAACAAAATTATAGAGATAAGTGATTATAAGAAAAAGTGATTATAGGAATAAGTGATTGTATGAAAACAAAATATAGAACAAGTGATTATACGAAAAAGTGATTATAACTTGGTGAAAGTGATTAAATGTAACAAGATTATAGAAATAAGTGATTAGAAGAAAAAGTGATTATAGGAATAAGTGATTGTTTAAAATAAGATTATAGAAATAAGTGATTTATGAAAAAGTGATTATATAATTGGCTTTTATTTTGGGCGGTTTGAAAACAGAGTCCACAAAACAACTTATTCAAGTCTTACAAGTCACCACATACGAGCCATACAATGCATACAAATCGAAAATTAGTAATAAAAGTCCAACAACATATCCAAAAACATATACGTAAAACCTCAAAGTCCAAATTTAATCAAACATGGGGATACTGATAGAATGAGAAGCCACCAAAGTATGAAAAAAAAAGACCTAATAAGTCAAAGTATGAAAATTGTAAATAAATTGTAAGTTAGGGGTACAAAGGTCATATCCACTTGAATAAATGTTCTTATCCAACATGAACCAAACACGTTATTAATAAACCCACATGTATCATGTATCACAATCTATCAAACAAACATGATAATAGGACATATTGTGTCCACATGATAAGACTTGAAAATGAAATGGGATATAATCATGCACATTACCATCATGCAACCAAACGAGCCCCAAGGTATGTATATTTAATTTGTATATAAAGGTCAAGTGTCCTATTTTTTTTTGAAAAAGAATAAGATACTTGCAATGGATGCCTCACATATTGTATTTAGAGAAAAATACATTTACCCATCCAAACTTTACCAATTTTAACACTTTACCCTCCAAACTTTGATTCGTAACAATTTGCCCCCGAACTATGAAAATTATTAACTTTACCCTATATGGACAATTTTGCCCCCATAGTCTTATTCTTTTATAACAATAGTTCCAGTTATCCCTTTAAACTCCAATTTATGACAAATTACTACATAATTATAAATTCATTGCATTATTTAATAAACATAAATTTAACTCCATAAACAATTTGTATTCGGATTTTCGAGAAAGGAGAACCCTTATTTTCTCGACACATATTTTGTTCGAGGCATTGTTACACCTACTTAGATCCAGTCTCCATTCGTAGGTTTTAAATAGATCATGTCATGTTTACACTTATAAACTTATCGGGGCATACTTCTTCAAAGATCTCATTCCCTGTATTATCCGTATAGAAATTGAGTCTTTAGAATGAAAATGAAAATAGTCCATTACGACCATATCAGCCCAACATGCTTAGTAAAATTAATAAATCCCTTAAAATTCATACCTTCTTTGACTAAAACAAAGACCGGGTGAGATGGCTCGCAACACCATCATCGGAAATTATCGCCCTAGACCTTTGGCAAATAATTCACACTGCTCAACTTCAACCAACGGGAAGATGATCTACAAGTTATCCGACTCCTTCGTGGGAAAGGCAAAGACAAAGACCTTGGTTCGTTTCCTACTCCAGGCGTATAAGATAATTCTTCAAAGGGATAAATTAATAGAACATTATGAATACATGTTGAAGCAAAAAAGCCTCTTTTTATTAAGAACTTGAAGAAATATTTATTACATCATAATCTCCTTTTGGGAGGAGAATACTTGTTTAGCCTCTCATATATGAGGCTTGCACTCGATTACACATAAACTTAAGAACTTAAAATTATTCTTAAAATTTAAGCACTCAACTATTTTTACAGATGAAATTTTATTGTAGAAGACTAAGGGAGATTGCTCGATGTCTTTAGCCTCCTGAAACCCTTGTATATATAGAGGTAAATGATGCCCTTATCTTCTTGAATCATTACTCCCACTTGCCGAGAGTAGTGGATGCTTCATCGACCTCACATGGCTTGGGACCCTCTTGTCTGGTATCCAAAGAATTCTGATAAGGCTCCCATTATCTGATTTCTTTTTCCGTCCTTTAGTTAGTGGAAGGAATCTAATGATGTCATTGCTTACGTAATTTGCTTGAATTATTGGCATCTACTAGTTGCATGTCAATCTCTTTCTTGTTATGACCCACCTTTTGTCTTTTAGGTAAGTGGGTATCACATGTACCACCCAATCTGGGAATCTACTTTTTGGTGGTCCCCGAATTATTGGATATTTCGGCAGCTTGTGTGATTTTTCTTCTTCCTCCCGGACGTCTCCGATCAATCTTTGGTTGGAATCCTTTACCAAATTCTGGCTCCTTTTGATTTGGACATTCTGGGCAAACACAATTTTCCCAATGTGGCCAATATGAGCCATATTGTAATATTTCCGATGAGTTTCTTTACTCCCTAAGAACTTGTTTTTCCAAAGAAGACTTCTCTTTTTCTCGAATGTCTTCTACAAATCTTGTAGTTTTTTCTTCTCATGGTATTTAACTTGAATGATCCGTTCACCGAATTACGATAAAACTTGAATGGAAACTTGACTTTGCCCAATCATCAATAAGGACTTCTCGGTTTTAAAATCGGGATATCCAAATTTAGCATCAATCCATATGGATGTATTGGATCAAGCTGCGATCTTCCATAAGGCGTATTATATAGATTTGGCCTTCGGAAGGTTATCGAGTTCTTGTAGCAATAGGATCTCTCCTTGTAGTAAAATCTCCAGCGTGAGGCATTCTTTCATCATGGTCTCCATGATGTGAACATGTACTTTCTTCAACATTGGGATTTCTTGGTGGTGGTGGAGGTTGTCTTCCATGTTGGTCAAGTATAACCAAAGCCGATCCATCTCCTGCGTTCATCTTTAAATCTATAATTCCTATTCTGCGAAGGATTCTGCAAGGTCATATAGATCTTTAAGATTACTCTTCTCCATATCCATCACTTTTTAGTATATGATGATTTTCTTTTGATGATAGCAATGAGCTTTTCATCGTCTGTCATTTTTCGCACAACTTCGGTTGGTTTCCCATTTTGGTGTAAATAGAGGGCACTTAAAAAAATCAATACGCTTCTTTCCTTCGGATGAACTTGGTTTGTCTTCTAGCTTCTTGACTCGTTTCTTTTGGATATCATGAAGGATTTCAAGAGTTTCCTTCGATATTTCACCATTGTCTCCATCCGGTTTTGGATCCATGAACTGTGTTGGTAGATGATTATGGTGATTGCCATAATTCTCGCACTCGCTTACGGATCTCTCTAAGATCTTTTGAGAATTTAGATGTGTGCGGAAGTATCTCGTTCCATTCTCGGTGTTCCATCAAGAATCATGATTTTGATGGGCATTTTCATGGATCGCTACTTGGCGATTAATCGAGATCAACATATAATATCGATTTACCGTAAGGAAACTCGGATAATATGTTGCTTGTCTTTCACATGTCTTGAGGTTTCCTATCGGCTCCTGCAAGTTCATTTTCGACATATTGATTGTTCCAATATGTTATCCGGTCCTGTGTTCTTGCGCGTACATCGTCAAAATTTGACGATATGTCCCGTAAGATAGACATCTTGGACAATTGTCCGAGATCCATTTTCTTGGAGAAAATTCACCGCACCAATTGTTAATTACTTAAATATAATAAATATAACTAAAAGTTCTTAATAAATCTAGGCTCGATATCATTTTCGAGAGGATCACAAGACCTTGAGGAGTAAATGTAGAAAATGCAATAAAATTTATAGCCAGATGGTAAAGTGCAACAACTTTGAAGTTTAAAGGGTAAACGAAAACCAACTTTAAGGTCCATAGGGGTAAATCTGGAATTTTAGGTAAAGTGTAAAATTTTGCAAAGTTGGGGTGGTAAAGTGTAATGTTTCAAAGTTCGTATGATTAAATATAAAAACTTGAATAGTTTGGGGTTAAATGTTTTTATCCTTTATATTTATGTACATAGCATCTACAAAAACATGTCTTGCTAGTGGTAAAAAAACTATGTAATAAACGCAAGGGATGATTATAATAATAAAAAAACCCACAGATTTGGTCTAATTACAAAAAGGAATTCCATAAGTTTTGAAAATTGTAAAAAAGTCTTAAGGTTTGATTTAGTCTTATATTTTCTCTCAAAAAGCAAAAAAACATTTTAAAACCACCACTTGATATTTCTAGAAATATCACAATCACCCCGCATAAAACAGAATCAAACATGAGGGAGTTTTTATAATTTTGAAACATCTATGGATTTTTTTGCAATCAGTCCAAACCTCATGGAGTCTTTTGTAATTACCCCTAAACGCAAATATCATAATCCTTAGCAAACCTTACTAATTCAAACTTCAACTCCTTAACATTAAAATGTCTTCAATGAAAAGGAAAGTCTCTCAAGAAAGGTGAAATTTCAAAAGATGTATCCTTACCACATCTCAACCCAGTAGCAATAGAAGCAAAACCCCATATGACTGACAAATGAACAAATACTCAATGATAAAAGCAATTACAATGCTAGTCATTTATATTGACATCACAATTAGAACCATGTCATAATTCAAAATTTGTCTTGCCACTAAATATCTTCTCGTCGAATTATCGAAGGACTAGGTGGTATCATCGTTTCATCCTTACCTTGTGTATAGACTCTTCTTTAATCGACGAAAGCTGCCTTGGACTGTCGTCCTGCTCATTCGAAAACCGACCGGGACTCGGAGAGTTAGCGGTAACGATACGTGATGGGGAATTTGGATGTGATCTAAACTGAAACTCGCCATCTTCACGATCCAATGGGGACATCGATAACTTCTCGTCCTTTTTCCGACAAAATTTATCCTCCACGATATCGTACGAATTCCCGGTCCTTACTTCTTGAGCTAAAGTACACCAACAGCAGAAAAGCCACAGAGCAAAATCCGCGCAACCGGTTTATTACAACAAAATTCGTATTTCGGCAAGTTAAACCTCTTTCTCATTTGAACTCTCCAAAAACCACCATAGAGTAAACCGAACACGCAAAGGAAAAGCCCGTGACACCTAAAGCCTCCCGGATGGTCTCATTGTCGATATTGACTGCGGCTAGATTGAAAATCCAAAATGGAGCCATACAAAATAGGAGAAACGTCGCTATATGAACGTACATATTGCCAAACCCTAGTCTCTCCATATTCCACCGAAGACACAGAAGCTACAGAATAACGAAAGATAAGCTAAAGAGATGTCGTCCCAAAATCAAGAACCCCACCGCTCCAATGCGGTTTAATCTCGACCGTTCGTTCTTCGTCTCTCGACGCAAACGAGAAACTCTTTTCAAACGACATTCTCCTCGACTGATTGGGAATTTGCGCTTCTTCGTCTATCTCCATCTCGTAGTCTTTCCCGAGAGGGCTAAGCATTGCGTAAACTCCGGCAACTGCAGGAGCGCCAATTGCAATAGATATGCATATTCCGACCCGATTGGAGGTCGATCCGACCGTTGTATCCCAAGTTAAGACTGCACAACGCATATTGAGCAAAACAGTTTATGTGGAGTAAAACCACGACTACCATCATGTGGGCCCATTCGTGGGGTTTATACGTGCCGTTCTTGCAGTAAACTTTCCGAAGCTTTAGGACATCTTCTGGTCTCAATCTCAGTAGTAATGCCAAGTGATATATTCTTTTTGGGTGTTGGTATAAACACATGAGAGTGAATAAAGCATTGAGAATTTGATTATTGACCTCAAACCAAGAATCCCTCTGAGACTTTTTCCGAAGGGCGTGGTTCAACATTCCCGTCATGACCATGAACAAAATAGCACCCGAAATAGCGGCGCATACGATCCAGATGAAAAGGGCTAAATTCATCGGATTTCTTATCCATTCTTTGCAAATTTTACAAAGACTATTCCAATCAATTTTCGGAGAAATGATTTTGTTAAAGCGTTGGCGAATACGAAGACTGCTAGAGGAAGGTACGGTGCCTGAGACTTCGTCTTTCTCCTCGGCTATTCGTTGAGTTTTTTGGATGGTGAAGCTAAACTACCGAATTTAAGGAACTTTAGCTTTTTCTTGAACCCTTTTTCTGAATTAGCATCATTTATAAAACTCTTTTGAGATGTAGAGATGTGCAGAGAGGTGCGACTCTTGACATTTTCGACACTTGATTCCTCAGTTCCCACATTATTACTCTCAGCATTATCAGTTGAAACCATGTTGATTTTCTGTGAAGGCTTGGGCTAGCAAATTTAAGAACATCAGCAAATCATTCTCAACCTTTTCTCCCTTTTTACTGTGGCAATCAAATTCAGAGAGTTGTAACATTCGGGAAACTATTTCATTCAAATAAGCTAAGGTTATTAAAACTTTGGGATAATTACAAAAACTACCCCTGAGGTTTGGGTTAATTACAAAAAAACCCAGTAATCTTTCAAAATTAAAAAAACCACTTGAAATTTGTTCACTATTACAAATTGCATCCTGGGGTATTTCTTAAGTAAACACAAACCTCAATGCAGTGTTTGTAACACATTAAAGTGTTATTTGTAATTTTGGAAGATAACTGGAGTTTTTTTTTAATTAGACTACACCTCAGGAGTAGTTTTTGTAATTATCCCAAACTTTACTACACTCAAAAATTACATAATTGCAGCCAATAAATGCCAAAATATACAGCAAGAAAACATGAAATCTAGAAACCCTGTAACATTCAGTAAAGAAAACACCAAGACTTCATCCATACAAGTATTTACCATAACCTAAAAATATAAAACCTACAAAAAAATTGAAAAAAAGGAGAAAATTTAGCAGCAGTATCAAAATAGGGAAAAGTTATGAACTTGGTCACCCCATCTAAATAGCTCATCATACACAAGAAAAAAATGATTAGATAGGTACAACCACATATACAATTCAACAAAAAAGCAAGAAAGAAAATAAGCAGTGGGAGCTGTACAGAAATTTGTTTACTAAAAAGAAAAAATAAACTCACCAATCGGCTTGGATTAACAAAAAAGTATATGGGTCTCAATAATTTCCAGTAAAGCTTGAGACTTGAGTTTGTTCAGCTAATTTTCATCACCCATCAACGAAGTTAAGCTGCGGTTTCAAAAAGGAAAAGGAGAAAATTCTTTAAGCAGTGCTAATGCTTTTTTCTTTTTTTTTTTTTCTTCTTCTTGTCTTTGTTCTGTTTTTCCATTTTAAACTTTAAAAAGCCGAAAAGCAACCAATTGACAAAACAAACCAAAGTTGCCGAAAAGTAAATAACACGGTCATAGGTGGTCTGGATTCTGGCACGAGATTTGGGTTTGATTTTGTAATAAGAAGACTTGTGAGGTAGCGGTTTTGGTTTAAATTCGTTTACTAAATTGTTTATTATCTATCTCCGTGCAGATATTTTGTAGTATTTACTTACGAATAATTTATTTGGCAGTTGATATTTCAAGAATTATTATCCTTTTTGGTGTGAACCTTTTTCTTCTTCTTCCCTTTAAATATGCATAACTAATAAGGACTAGTTTAGAAAGGTCAAGTCATCGAAGCTTAAAGCTTTGAATATGAAATCCGTATTTAGATCTTTCGACTTGATATTTTCTTAATAAATGGTAATATAAGATAAAAGGAAAGTAAAAGTGTGGGTAAAATTGCAAAAATAGTCCGCAACTATAGGACAATAGCAAAAAGGTCTTGTAAAAATCACGTTTTGCAAAAACATCATGTAACTATATAAACATCTCAATTTTGGTCATACAAAATGTACAGTTTGCAAAATAATCCTGTATCTATACGAAAATCTCAATTTTAGTCCTAATTTCTCTGAAAATTGGGAACCACATCCACATGTGTCGCGCACGTGCTTGAATTCTGGTGAAGTTAGCACCAAAATTGAGTTTTTCATAGAGTTACGGGACTATTTCACAAACTATGCATTTTACAGGACCAAAATCGAGATTTTTCTATAGTTCTGACGTAATTTTTCTCGCAAAACACCTTTTTGCTACCGCTCTATAGTTCTGAGAACCAATTTTGAAATTTTGCCTAAAAGTGTGGCGTTGATCACAAGCCGATCGGAGTAACTAAATAGAAGGCATCATTAAAACCTACGAAAATAAAACTCGAAGGGAAAATACCTTCTGGTAGTCGGAAATGAGCAATTTAGGCAAAATCCTAACAAAACTCAAGTAACTAAAACCAAAAATTAAACAATCAACCCTATATACTAAAAGAGAAAACAAAGTTGACGTATATCATCACCTCATTAATTTTGACACGTGACAACTCCTTTTCTCTCAATTCCACATGTCTTCTTTATAACTATTCATGTGACATTTCTATTTACAAATTAAAAGTGAATTAATAATATATTTTTGAATTTTTTAATTTAAAAGATAATAGCAACTTTAAGAGATAAGAAGTAATCTCAATATCAAGGATTTATGTACGCTATCATTTAAAACTATTATCTTTCAAAAATATATTTGGTTTATATGCACCTTTTTATTTCCGATTTATGCTAACGCTAATATATATTTCAAATTACTCTTATTAGATTCAGTTTGACCCATTTTGACCAATTATATTCACAATTAAATAAATAATTCAAACCAAATTGTAATCAAATTTGATAAGGTCATCATATCAAATAAACCAAATTGTAATAAAATAAACCAATTTACTCAATTATCGACACGAGCCCTGGGATAGTGATTATATTACGGGATCCTATCAAATTATCTTTAATTTTCTCAAGAAATTCGAGAAACACGCCAAGGAATGTAACAACCAATAGAAATTGGGATTTGACATACATTTAAAAGTATTATCTTTCGAAAATACATTTGGTTTAGAGCAAATGGTGGGAATTACCCACTTGGGATAGGAGAGAGACTTTTTTGACATGTAGGATAAAAAACTATGTTTTCTACCCACTTTTGGGGTTCTTTTACCACAATACCCTTAAGCTTTAAATGCAAGTCTTTAAAGTAGGCAAGTTGTATTTCTCTTTCTTGTTAAATACATACATACATACGATTTTTCCCCATTTGCTCTTCATTTTTCTCTCTCTTCTTCTTCTTCTTCACAAAATATCAAGAAGTTCTTTTTGTGGTCTTTCGTAACCAAAATCGCACCAAAAAATCGAATAACAAGGTAATGTTGCTTTTCCTTTTAGTTACTTAACCTTGTTTAAATTGTTCAAGACCAACATATTTACAAGATATGTGAAATTTCTTGTGAAATTTTTTGAATCTAAGATGCATTGTGCACGATATATATCGTGCCTCAAGAAAAAATTAGGCACGATCGTGCCCAATATTCGTGTCCATTTTAAATAGGCCTCGGTAAAAATTAGGCACACGATATCGTGCCTCGGTCGTGCCCAATATTCGTATCCAATTTTAAAAAGGCACGATATATCGTGCCTTTTTTATCTATATGTACATGGGGTTGGCACAATATGGGCATGATAGGGTACAATATGAGTATACGATTTTATACATAAGGGTGTGTGTGTATTTGGGGGAAGTGTACACAATTTTCAAGGAAAGCATTAGTTGCATCGGTTTGAAATTCAAATCTTCAAATTAAAGGAGGGGCATTTTTGTCAAATTGGGTAGAAAAGAGTTTTCTTATGTCTATGGGTAGAAAAGAATACCCACTATCCATAATTGGTACTTAAAAAATTCCCCTTTGGTTTATATGCACCTTTTAGTTTCGACTTTTTCCTACTACAGATTCATATATCAACTTTAAAAGATAAAATATAAATACCAAAATAAAGGAATTCCTCACAATTTCACCTCTAAAAGATAAATTGATAACCCTAAAAATAAAGGATTTTCTCACAATTTCACAAATAACTTTATGTGGCCATATTGAGAGTTACGAGCATAAGGGGTTTGAATATTCTTTGTTGTCACAAAGACGAACACTTGAAAATAGAACAAATAATATAGTTACAAAGAAGTTTTTCAGAATCTGAAGTGAACTATTTATATCATACTCTTCTATTTTTTTTTAATATTTCTAATTAGTATTTTGGATCTCCTATAATTATTATAAATAAATTTGTGACACGAAAATTTTAATTTTGGATAAATCTCATGTAACACACGGGTGTCGTTCTAGTACATATATAGTTATGACGACCAACATAATATTAGCAAATGTTCTTGTACAGATTTGTAAGAAGCAAAGTAATTTTCGAGGCGTGCAACAGATGCACTATCCTAAAGGATTTATTTTTGTAGTCCCCCAGGATTCAACCGAAAGAATGAATGACAATTTATAGGAAGAATGTAACCCAACAAATAGGACTATAGGAGGATACATAGTGTGAGCAAGGAAGATATATCTTCTGGTGTGTTTTTCATAAAGCTGCAAGCTTACAAAGGCTTCCAACGGTAATATAAATAATTTTATTTGGGAACAAATGAGCAGCTCTGGCCACAAAGGTAGACAACATGTCGACTCTAGTGACATAAGTAGACAAAGGAACTGCTAGTCACCCTATAATAAATAGGTAGGCTATTAAATATAAATATTTGAAAATTGAGGGTATTAATTCAACTTGAGTTAAAAACTAAGGCAACTATGTTAAGGTATAAAATAATAGATTTTCGGTAAGCTTTTAAATCAATAAAATAAAAATAATTTTTAGGTTGCGAACTAATTCGAGTCGCAACTATATCACCCACGAAAGGAAGGGTGGGGCAAATCGATGAATTTACACTTGAAATTGCAAAATTTCCTAGCTCGTTATGTGCGCGAGCCACCTTATTAACTTGGTCTATTTTTACAAGCCTACTTAAGTCTTCCTAATAAAGTGAACAAAACTTCACTATCCATCCTATGTGGGATATGGGAGTTCTTTAGTAACACTCCCAATGTTTATTATACTGTTGGAAAATTGAATGAAAATTTTGCAATTGGAATAATTTCTTGGACCCATTTTGAAGAAAATATTAAATTCCAATGGTGTTTAATTTTGTAACACCTAAAACTCCCAACTCATGGAGTAGTGGGAGAGTGGTCACACTTGAAACTCCCAACTCATGGAGTAGTGGAGAGTGATGACACTTGAAACTCCCAAGTCATGGAGGAGTGGGAAGTGAATCCCCAAGTCATGGGTTAGTGGAGAGTTAATATGGGTTGATCTTGAAGCCTATAAAAGGTGGTTCAATTTTTCACAATCAACACACAACACAACTCCTACACTTGCATAACAAATTCCTTGCATATTGCTCTTGTGTTCCCTTGGCTTCCAATCACATTTTGGTGGTGATTTCCAAGCATAATCTTCAGTTTGTCGGATATAAGATAATCCAGTTTTCCCGTCTTATCATGGGAAACAGACGTCCATAATAGGGGATGAATCTATTTTAAGGATAGTGTGTTGAACACACGATTCGGGCCAATTTTATATTGTGCTTATGTAATTTAGTTTATTACAAATTTCGATTTCTGTTACAGAATTTGTAATTCCAATTTTCATTGTGTTATAATCCAAACTGTAATTTACTTCTCTTATTCTTTCCAACAAACTTAAAACAGATTTTTTATTAAACTTCTAATACAGTTTAGATATTGGCATATATTAGCTATATCTGGCTAAGGTTGCAAGGTTCAGATGATTAATCACATTTTATTAATAATCTGAGTTTTGATTGTTATAAACATATAGTCAGAATCTATAACTTCAAATTTTTTTTCTTTTGCCGATTCAATCTTTCTATTTGTATATGTTGCATGCTTTGGGCAATAGATAGAGATTAACAATTGGCAATTAAATTCTGTATGTTTGGATTTCATATTCAGTATCATCATCTTGCAATCATAATTTTAATTTGACAACTTGCATGTTGTTGGCATTGGTTCTTTGTTTCTGATTTTGAAAAATCAAATGCATTTGCTCATTGGTTACAGTAACTGACTTTTACAATTGATATTCAATTTTACTTGCATTCTGCATTTTGCAATTAAGCTTCCGAATATATATCTATATATATATCTGGATGTGTTTACTGACTTTCATTTGTTATATTCGGTTTATTTGCTATCCTAGTTTTGTTTATTGTCTTGAGTATTTTGGTCCGAATTTTTATTAATATGGATTAATAAGAATATTACCTCATGCATATTTGGATTGGAAGGAAATTGAAAATTTGGATGTTAATAAAAAGTGGAACAATTGTAATAAATTTGTTCTTATCGGATTTGTTCCGATTAATTGAAGTGATAAACTTCTTTTGTTATTTATTTGAGTAAATGGTATCTCGGTTCAAACAAAGTGGTGGGTCTAACCCCATGGCACCAACTTTGGCTTTTGTAACCAACCTACGCTTAACATGTGCCTAGGTTAATCATGGAGATAAACCGAAAAGGTTTAACGGTTTGAACTTTAAGCGGTGGCGGCGAGAGAAGATGCTCTTCTACTTGACAACCTTGAACTTGACGCGTGGTTTTGGACGAAGATCCTCCACTTAGTGAGAATGAGACGATGCACAAGCGTAAAAATTCATCGTTGGCCGCCTCTTGGATTATAAAATGGTGGACTCAAAAACGGTCGTGATCAAGTACAAGAGCTTGGTGATCATACATGATATTCATGCCGAGGAATAGTTCTTAGTGAGACTTTCCAAGTGGCCGCAATCATTGAGAAATTGCCACCACTTGGAGAGACTTTAAGAACTATTTGAAACATAAGCGAAAGAAAATGAACGTTGAAGAACTTGTTGTTAGACTTCGCATTGAAGAAGACAACAAAAGTTAAAAAAAATGGTTCAATCCTGAGGTGGCTAAAGTCAATGTTATTGAACATGGGCAAAGTTCCAAAGGCAAGAATAAATCTAGGCCCAAATGAAAAGGGGTTAAGTTGGGACCCAAATGAGGCATTTCCAGAAGAAGTTCAAGGAAAATGCTTTAATTGTGGCGGCAAGGGTCACAAGGCTTCGATCGCAAGAAACCAAAAAGGAACAGAGAGGCTAACATGGTTGAGGAAATTTCTCAAGAGGTGTCGATATGAACCTCGCTACGGGGGTCTCGAGGTGAACTTGGTAGGCTCAAACCCCAAACAAAGGTGGATTGACTCGTGCTACAAGGCACGTGTGCTCTATCAAAGAAATGTTTAGTTCCTTTGAGCCACCAAGACAAATGGAGAAGGCGTACATGGGAATTCATCTACCTCGAGGTGAAAGGGAAAGGAAAAGTGGTTTTGAAGATGACGTCCGGGAAGGAATCGACTCTCAACAATATATTGTATGTCCCGGATATTCGAAAAAAATATGGTGTCCGCTTTTAGATAAGCATGGTTTTCGCATTATTTTTGAGTCGGGGTTGTAACTTTGATGAAAATTGGGATGTTTGTAGGCAAGGGTTATGCTTCGATGGGTTGTTTAAGCTTAATGTAATGGTTTTAAACCAAAATCAATGAAATGAATAACTCTTACATTTACTTGCTTGAGTCTTCCAATTTGTGGCATGGTAGACTAGAACATGTTAATTATGATACTCTATGTAAATTAATTAACTTGAATTGTATACCAACATTTCATATTGATTCCAAGCACAAGTGTGAAACTTGTGTTGAGGCAAAGTTAACAAGGACATCATTTAAAAATATTGAAAGAAATAATGAAGCACTTAATTTAATTCACATCGATGTATGTGATTTAAAATCGACACAAACACATGGTGGCAATAAGTACTTCATTACTTTTATAGATGATAACACAAAGTTTTGTTATGTGTATCTTCTTAAAAGTAAAGATGAAGCTATAGAGAAATTTATTCTCTATAAAAATGAAGTTGAGAATCAACTCAATAAAAGGTGTTAGGAAGTGATCGTGGAGGTGAATATGAATCACCATTATTATGTGCCCAATATGGAATTAGACACAAAACAACATCATCTTATTCACCTCAACAAATGGCATTGCGAACGAAAAACCGTATACACTTAAAGAAATGATGAATGCCATCTTATTAAGTTAAACTTTCCGAACATGTGGGGAAAAGTTGTCTTGACACTAATTACCTTTTAAATAAGGTGCCCTGTATGAAATTAGACAAAAACCCTTATGAGTTGTGGCATGGAAGAATGCCATCTTACAAATACTTACGAGTGTGGGAGTGCCTTGCTAAGGTTGCTATACCTACACCAAAGAAGGTGAAGGTAGGTCTCAAATCATGTGACTACATATTTATTGGATATGCACATAACAAATGTTGCTTATCGCTTTCTTGTGCATGAATCTAAAGTTGAAGATATACACAAGAACACGATAATTGAATCGAGAAATGCCTCATTCTTTGAAAATGTATTTCCTTCGATCGGAGAAGAAGCAAGCTCTTCTAAACGGATACATGATTCAATATAACAAGAGCAAGGAAATAAAAAAGAAGAGGTAGAACTTAGACGCAACAAACGAGCTAGGATAGAAAAATCTTTTGGTCCGTTTTCTAACTTACATCTTTGGAAAATGAACCTCAAAGCTACGGAGAAGCTATAACTTCTTCCGAAGGACTATTATGGAAAGAGGCCATAAAAAGTGAAATTGATTCCATCTTGTAAAACCATACGGGAACTAGTGGATCTTCCCGAAAAAGTAAACCACTAGGTTATAAATGGATTTTCAATAAGAAAATGAAGGCATATGGAACAATTAATAAGCACAGGGCTAGACTTGTAATTAAAGGTTCTGATGACAAAAAAGAGGCCTTGATTACTTTAATACGTATTCTCTAGTTACGAGAATAACCTCCATTAGATTGGTACTTGCAATTGCTTTGCATTACGAAATCTTGAAGTACATCAAATGGACGTAAAAACTACTTTCCTAAACGGAGATTTAGAAGAGAGATTTACATGGAACAACCTCAAGGATTCTCTCGCACTGGCAAGAGAACAAGGTTTGTAAAAACCGGTCAAGTCATTATATGGATTGAAATAGACACCAAAACAATGGCATAAAAAAATTGATAATGCCATGAAAGAATGTGGATTTAAAATAAATGAATGTGATAAATGTGTCTATGTTAAAGGAACTGAAAATGGCTATGTCATTTTGTGTCTTTATGTAGATGACATGCTTATCATTGGAAGTAATGATAAAATAATTAAATCCACAAAGGATATGTTGAACTCAAGGTTTGACATGAAAGATATGGGTTTAGCGGATGTGATCCTCGGAATAAAGATCTCTAGAACTACAAATGGACTAGCACTTGATCACCACATTATGTGGACAAGATTCTAGAGAAATTTAGTAAAGATGACACATCATTAGCTAAAACTCCTATGACATGAGTCATCTATCGAAAAATAGAGGTGAGGCCTTGTCTCAATTGGAATACTCACGAGTCATAGGAATTACGATGTACTTAATGAGTTGTACAAGACGAGATATTGCTTATGCGATAAGTAAATTGAGCGGATACATGAGTAATCCAGGCATGAACACTCGTGATTTTGGATCGCACTATACAAGATATCCTGTTGTTATTGAAGGATATAACGATGTTAATTGGATATCGATATTAAAGACTCTAAGTCTACAAGTGGATTTGTATTCACTTTAGGAGGTGCGACCATATCGTGGAAATCTTCTAAGGCATTATAGCTAGATCCACGATAGAGTCTCGAGTTTATAGCTTTAGACAAGTGTGGAGAAGAAGTTGAATGGCTCCAAAACTTCTTAGAAGATATTCCAAGATAGCCTAAGCTTGTGCCAACAATTTGTATACATTGTGATAGTCAATCCGCAATTGGCGAATGCGAGCAATATGTACAATGGTAAGTCTGACATATCGTCGTGAGACACAATACCATTAGACAACTACTCTCAATTGGTGTTATCTCTATTGACTATGTGAAGTCAAAGGATAATTTATCGAATCAGTTAACCAAAGGGTTAAATCGAGAGTTAGTTGCGAAATCATCAAGAGGAATGGGATTTAAGCCTCTGGAAAAATGAGTTGATACAATGAAAACCCAACCTAGTTGATCGGAGATCCCAAGATCTAGGTTCAATAGGACAACTTATTTGTAAAAAGACTCAGGATAACGTGGGGGGTTTCTTTGTCCATTCCTTCCTGACAAGAAAAGCTCGTGGAAGAAGAGGATAAACATTTGGCTTTTAATGATTCTTGTGCGTTGGTAAGCCGAGTTGGGTAGTGCGAGCTACTCTTAAGAAGAATCATCACCTATGTGAGAGAGAAATGGGGCCGCTCAAGAGAATTGTGTGAGGCTCAATTCTTAGAACCTCTTGCAAAACCAGGCGTATGTTCAGGGCCATGAATGAACATAACAATGAGAACTGAAGTATGTTAGGAAGAATCCTGTGTGAAATATATCATCGTTTACACAAAAGGCAGAATAGTTCAAAGACATCGCGTCTACTGATCAGCTAGTAAAGTAAATATATTTTCACAAGGGAAGATTCAAAAGGTAACACATACCTATCCTATGCAGGGTTCAACTGCTGGATTTTATCACCAAATCTTTGTATCTTAGAAATTTTCATTCATGTGGGGGATTGTTGGAAAATTGAATGGAAATTTTGCAATTGGCATAATTTCTTGGACCCATTTTGAAGAAAATATTAAACTACAACGGTGTTTAATTTTGTAACACCTAAAACTCCCAACTCATGGAGTAGTAGAGATTGATGACACTTGAAACTCCCAACTCATGGAGTAGTGGAGAGTGATGACACTTGAAACTCCCAAGTCATGGAGGAGTGGGAAGTGAATGCCCCAAGTCATGGGGTAGTGGAGAGTTAATATGGGTTGATCTTGAAGCCTATAAAAGGTGGTTCAATTTTTCACAATCAACACACAACACAACTCCTACATTTGCATAACAAATTCCTTGCATATTGCTCTTGTGTTCCATTGGCTTCCAATTGCATTTTGGTGGTGATTTCCAAGCATAATCTTCAGTTTGCCGAGTATAAGGTAATCCGATTTTCCCGTCTTATCCTGGGAAACAGATGTCCAGAATAGGGGACGAATCTGTTTTAAGGATAGTGTGTTTAACACACGATTCGGGCCAATTTTATATTGTGCTTATGTAATTTTGTAATAAAATTTCAATTTCTATTCTGTAATTTGTAATTCCAATTTTCATTGTGTAATCCAAACTGTACTAAAAATTTACTTCTCTTATTTTTCCCAACATATACAACACATAATAATCGGATAAGTCATCTAGAATGATCAAAGGTGGGGAGTTCAACCAAGTGCAAGAACCCGAAAGACTTGAGAGTTTGTCTGCAACTTGATAATTATTTCATTAATTCGTTTACTATCAAGCCATTTGTTGATGTAATACATTTATTTTCTATTTATTATCATAGTAAATGACTTCTTAAACAACAATGCTACTATACTTATTCACAGTAAGAAATAAGAGATTCCATCTGGCTCATTAGTGACAAGGCTGCACTTATTAACAATTGAATACCACAAAACAAAAAAAGAATATTAATAAATAAATTATACTTGTAGTTAGCACTTAGCAATAGGAATGTAAAAGAAGCAATTTTTTTATTCGATTCGGTATTCGAATTCGTATTAACATTCGAATTCAAAAACTAGAATATGAATCCAAATAAGAATATTCGAATAATATTATATATAATTATATTTATATTTATACAAATCACCTATATGTGTAATCTTTATACATGTAAGTGTATAATTATATATGTAGATTATTAACATATAATAAACCATGTACTCACTTATAAAAGTCCAAACTAATAAGCCCATATATAATTATATTCTTATAATATATTCTTGATGGTCAAGGACAATAGTCTTTTTGCTTGTTTGTGTATTTGGTGATTAATATGTTATTGTTATATTTAACAATTTCATGACCTAAAGTTATTATTTAGATTATGATTATTATTACAATCAAATCATATATTTTAGGGGAAAAAAAAGATAAAGATAGGTTAGAATTTCGAATACGAATATTCGAATTGATTCGTATGTATTCGAATATATTTTCCAAATAAGAATAAGAATCAATTTTTGTATTCGAACATTAAAAGAATATGAATAAGAATATTCTCTAAATGAGCCGAATATGAATAGAATATCTTGATATTCGACTCGATTCGATTCGTTCTGATCTCTACTTAGCAATGTCCCTACCCCAATAAGATCCTATATATATTTTTTGTTATTTAAGAAAATGTATTTAAAACCATTTAAGAAAGAGAAAATATTATATAAGTTAGTCCGAAACTATTCATCATTTGATTAGTTGAGGCAGGGATGTGAGATGAAAGACTTTACTTTATCCCCTTGACAATAACACACATATGTCACCATTCGATGATAATGATAGCATCCTACTTTAATGCTACAAATCACATTCTTGTCAATTCTTAAAAAAAATCGATCACTAACACAAATCACACTTTAGTCAATTCTTTAAAAACCGATCACCAAGAAGGAAGGTGATTTCATTATTTCAATTCCAGAACACCTCCGAATTTAGTGACTAAAGTAAAACACGTACGATTATACAAATCATATAATTATAACATTTAAGATGAAGAAAATGCTTTTCCTTCAAATAAAATTTCCAAATTTCAAACATCACAAATTTAAAACGAGGGGTTTGCTTTCTTACTACATACGAGCTCTGTTCCTCTAATCGCATTCAAATTCATTGTCATCTTTCCAACATGCACTTGGTTTTCGTATAAAAATAGTATAATAAATATTATTGAAATTAAATGGGGTTTCCACAAAGAGACTTGGTGAATCTCATAAATATAGGTTAAAAAAAAGTGCATCTCCAAATTTCAATTAATATGAAATGTTTAATCATGAAATTATTGCTTTCTTAAGAATGTAGAATGAAAATGGCAAACACTGGGATTTCAAAACAAGTTCAGTTACAAAAATCATGGTTATAAAAGCAATCACATTCACTCCAAATAAGAACTCCAGTTATAATACACACAAAAACCGAGTAACAAAGGCATAACGAGACAACCATCACGAACAAGGCAATCAATAGAAACACCGTGCAATCAAGAAAAAATTATGCTCAAGTAAGATCATCCTCTTCCATCTCTTTCGCTTTCAAGGCCTCCTTCACTCTCAACAAAAGTGTTGTCTTCCAAGCATCCTATGAATCAACGACAAAAGTTAGTAATGCAAGTACCAAATGTACTAAAACACCAGAATTAAGTTGCAAAAAGAGCAGGATGATTATAAAACATGTTTTCTCTAATTTGAACATTCAAATAAATTAATATCGTTTCACACCCAGAAAAACATGATTCCTGCCAGTTGAAACCCAATACGGCACGAGTATAAACATGATTCTTGATCGTTTCTCTTCTCGAGTATCTCTCTATTGGTTTAACTAGAAGTCGAGAATAAAAGCAAATGCAGGCACATATTTGAAATAGGGATAACTACTCCTGAAGTTTGGGTTAATTACAAAAAAACACAGAAATATTTGAAAATCACAAAAAAAAAAAAAAAAAAACTTGAGGTTTGATTCTGTGTTAATTGTATGGGGGGATAATTGCAATATTTTACAAACGTTAGGGGCTGTTTGAAATGTTTTTGCTTATGAAGGGGGTAAAGTGAAATACAAAATCAAACCTCATATAGGCCCGATTAGTTTTCGTAATTATCATTTGAAAAAGACGAGAACCTTGTCAATTTCCACACAATGAAACAACACGATGCAGACTTGCCAAATGGAAAGTCTTTATAGGCCGCATATAGTAATATGAATTACGCCAACTCATAATCTGAGTTGAGAAATCATTGACATACTGGATCAGGACTGAGGAGAGAAAAGATACAGCCAACTAAAACCATAAAGCCTATCTGAACCTTCAATTTATCCCATTCCTCCCCCTCCTTGTTATTTAAACTTTCTGAAGCCTTCCCCTCAAAATACAAAAATGTAGAAATATAATAATAATAATAATAATTATTATTATTATTATTATTATTATAATAATAATAATAAAATAAGAATTAAAAAATAATTAAGAACCAAGATAGCAATCAAAAGAATTTTCAACAAATGTATCATACTCACTAAAACGAAATAACAACACATGAATCTGACCACTTATTTGGTAAAACTTGACAAATATAAGCCATGCTCAATTCGAGGTCCATAACAAGGACTTCAAAGAAATAAATGTTTCGCAAATAATACATTAAACAAAACATATTAACCCATTCGCACAGAGTTTGTCAAACACACATTGGCATCAGATTTTACAATAAAGACAGGCTCAATGAGTTTTAAACTTACAACCAAAAAAAAAAAAAAACAAATGAAGTTAAAGAAACTCAATGAAGGCATAATTCACTTACCAGCTGGGTCATGCTATCAAATTCCTTCACAGCAGCAGTGAACTTAGCAATATCTTCCTCATCAACCGCAGCAGCTAAATCCTGTAATCAACATATTTACAAAATACGAGGATACACAACATTATCATACAAACTAAAAAAATGAAGTTTTAACCTGTTGATCAATAGCAATAACATGACAGACGAAAATATCATGATACAAGAAGGTTGTAGATTTTTATCTTCCATATTCCAAAACAGGAAGATGCACAATTACTCCAGATGTAGAACAAATGTAACAAGAAACAGAGAAAAGGAAAATAATGTTAGGAGACATGACATACAGTAAGCAATTTGTACTCCCGTGTTCCAGAAAATGTAGGATCCAATTCCTTTAGATGAAGAAAACAGGCAAGTGTTTAGCTCATATACAGAAAAAGAATGGAGTGGCAAATCCATACAAAAAGAGGAAGTACCTGGTATTTCTCTAATGCATTGTTTATTGCAACAACATCACCCTTGCAGAGCTGGCAAATACCAGCATTGAGAAGGTGCCCTTTCACTCCATACTTCAACAAGTTATTATTGAGAGATTGTCGTGCTATTTCTTCATAAATTTCGATAGACTTTTGATATCTGAGCAAAATGTGGACCCATGAATCCTTTTAGCACACTAGCAAACTTTATCCAACATAAAAGTTTCAGTTGAATATAGTTAAATGCGCCTGACATGGTATAATATGGCCAAAATGAAAATTACGCATAGTAATCATGGTGAAACTTTGAAAATGATGAGGACAAGGCTCAGAGAAAGTTAGACCAGTGGATGCTGAGGTTCAGCAGTGAGGCGATCTGAGACGAGTGGATTTCTTTTTCACCAAAGTGTTTCATAGCAGGAAATGTCAATTAATGGAAATCCAATGGAGTTGAATTTAGTTGCCAATTGACAAAAAAGAGATGCCATTTGACATAAAGGAAACAACAGCCGCAGATACACACGCATTTTGGTCAACGCTAAAGATTCACAGATGCTATAACATCCAGATGCATGCATAAAATAAGTGAAAAGGCTAACGAGTAATTAAAGCCATTCATTTAAATCACATCACTACCAAACTGGAAAGTTGAAAGAAACAATCCATAGTGATGAAGAATGGAAAAAAATAAAAAATTAAAGATACAAAAGCTAACAATTGAAGTATTAAACACATGAAACAATGCGAAATCTGCCAACATGACAAAACTTAACTGTTCCAGTTGAGCAGCAAATTGTGCAATTTTCTGTTTGCACTGATTTGCGGATGTCGTCACGTCTTCACTTTGGAAGAGATCAGCAGCTCTCTCATAGTAAACAATAGCCTGCTCTAAGTTCTGTTCTTGCTCATACAACTCCGCTATTTCCTGCAAAGTAAAAATCTCTAAACAAAAGATGCATATATAAAATGTTATCAACTAGTATGGACATATTTCTAAAGTATTTACCTTGTAATATCTGGCAGACATATTAAGCCTTCCAATATCCAGAAACAAATTTACAGATTGCTCTAGGCATGATATTGACTCTGCAAAACCCAATGTGAATTACTGGCAGAATACAGATAACTTCCTTGCTTGAAAATGAAAGAAACAAGATCGACCAAAATCACCTCTATTGGCAAATATTTTCCAAATGTTATTCATAGACATAGCAGGCTAAAAGCACAAAAACCAAATGGAATCCACATGTGGAGAACAACAAGATTGTGTTTGCTGATATACTTAGAAGAGCAATAAGAATTATCCATTTGTAAAATTTCTTTCAGACATTCTCTGTATCAAATATACAACTTATATCCATTCGGGAATTAAAAAGGAACACCAGAAAGAAAAGCATACCTTTTACGTTGGACTTTTTGTAGCAATGAGCAGCATCAGCATATGCATTAGCAGCTTCATGCTTGCTATCCAACTGCAAATACATATTTGGAGATTTTTCCTAAGAACCAGTAAAGGCGAGGGGGAAAGAAAAATGCAGCCTTGCAGCATAAGCCACAACACGCCTATGGAAAACTTACCTTCAAGTGACAGTTAGCCAACTTAACATACACTGCTCCAGCCTGATCCCCTGACAAAAACCATTACATCAAAGTTAGGGATCAAAAAAGCGTAAACATTAATTTATACGTGAAACCAAGATTAATCATTAATGAGGATGTTTCCTCAAACAGAAATTATTTATACTTTCTTTCCTTTTTACACAAGAAGGGATCTTTAAGACATATCAATAACGAACTCCGTCAAATTCAACTTCAAAATAATAATGTGCATTACCACAAAAGTACAACATTGCATTCATATATCTTACTAATCAAAAGTTGTAAAATTGCAAATGTGAAGCACCAGTCATCATTTCGAAGTCAACTTCAAAATCCTCTTTGATGTTGAAGAAAACACGAAGTAAATGTTGGCACAATATAAGTATGACGAGTTATATATTTACTTTATCAATTTTTTCAAATTCAATTATATACAAAATTATCTAACATTGGCACTTATTTATCCAAACGGTACATAATTACATTTCTATTATAATGGTTGGAACCGCAATTACTCTTTGGATGTGCAGTGTATGTAAACCTATCGGAGAGGAGTAGTGGGCAAAAAAATGCGCTTCGGCTAATCACCATCTCCTGTGTGAGCTCCTGTCTATATTTAATAACCTTGGTGGTCAAGAAGACAAAAATTGACCCTTTGACCACCATGCCAACTTTACCGGACATAGATACAAAACATATATACAAATATTGTACATATGCTGTTCCAATTCTTCATATTTCTCAAATCCAGATCCAAACATAGGATTATCAGGAAATCCGACTACACATGAAATTTACGAGTTATAATCAACCTCCACACCTTTCCCATTAATTTACCTTTTTGCCGGATGCCACCAATTACATCAAATAAAACAATAAAAAAAAAAAGCAACAAACTCATCGATCAATTGGAAACGACTGAGAAACGAATATGCATCACAAAATTCGAAGTGTTTACATGATTTAGCGAGCTTGAAGGCGTTGGCAGCTTTATCGAATAAATCGGCGGCGTCTTCGTATTTAGAGCCGAACAGGCCCCAGCCGCTTAGCTTCTTCTCGGCTTTCTTCTCGAAATCTTCACCTCTTGCTATTTGATCGCCCATTGTTTTCTCTCCTTTTTCTTCCTCACGCAAAATGGTGGTAGACTTTGTTGCTGGATTTTGAAGGAAAGCGAAAGAGGAAAGGAAATGGATGAAATTGGGGCTGTCGGTATCAAAAATGATGATTCGTTTTGGCTATCGCCAGAGCACTTTTGTTGACTTTTTGACCTGAAAAAAAACATTGCTAATATCAGCATTCAGCAATACTGCACGAGCCCAATAATTTGGGCTTCAGATATTAATGGGCCTATGTGTTTTTTTTTTTTTTTAGGAAATTCTGCTACATACCCTCTTTTTTGGGAAATTCGTTCACATCATTGCGTAGAATATCCAAAGTGAGTTATATACCATCAATCAAAACATACACACGCATATCCACATGGGTGTGTGTTGATCTAATGGTATAGAATTCACTGGGTAACATCTACTAGCCCATGTTTACACTCTTTTACCTTATTTACTCTCCGGTTGACTTGTATTAGTAGTTAAAGCTGAAAAATATTAGTTTTTCCCCGAAAGTTTTTAGTAATTCCCCTTTTTCAAATAAAAAGTATTAGTAGTCTCACCAAAAGTATTAGTTGTTACCCTAAAAAGTATTAGTTTTTTTAACAACTAAAATAATAATCTTCAAACCTCAACTTTTAGAGGAGCGAGGAAGAAGAAAGAAGATCTCCATTGCTTGACGAAAATTTTTATCAATTAAAAATTTACTTTAAACGCAATTACGTATGAAATCGGGCGGCGATAACAAGCCCAAGGATTCAATAAGCGATGTGGTATCGTTGTTCTTCCACTTCTTTTCACGTTCTTAGTTGTCGCCATGGATTTTATTGAGAACGTGGCAACTGAACATGAATATGGGCCCAAATTGCATCTCTCTCTTTCAAAATATACTCACTCCTCATTGTTGTTACCTCTACAACAAAGCGTGCCCAAATCTTGTCATTTCAAGTCTCTGTGACTCTTTTTAAAATGGTTAACCCCAGTCATCTATATATGTTTGCTATTTCTAAAAACAAACATCTTTCTTCACAGAGCATCTTTTACAAAAAAAAAAGTGTGAGCCTTTGGAAGTTCATGTAAATTCGAGTATAATGGGCAGACGGATTAAGTCTCGAGCTTTGGATTCAACCAGTGACGAAGTTAGGAATTTGATTCAGGGAGGCCCAATTGTCATTAGTATAAAAATAAAATATAATACACCAACTCTAAAAATAAAACTATAAATAAGTACCAACTAATATTCAAAATAAAACAATAGAATACGATTCATCAATATCTCATCTCGCATTAGCTTTGGTAGTAAACTCGTGATGATATTCATTGTCTAAAATGTTCTTTCCACCATGGTAGTGACAACTAGTAATATCATGACTACTTAACCCTACGATTCTACGCCTGATGAAAAACCCTAAATCCCAAAAAAGAGACAAAAGAGAGGCATAATAGAATAATGCCAAGATTCCATTTCAAGTAAGTGGAGCAAAAAAAGTACAAAGCTTTGAGAAAAAAGAAAAACAAAATGAAAGACTCAAAGATTTTTAAGATTCACAAAATGGGAAGGAAAAAAAGAATCAAGGAATTGAAGATTATGTTTTACGTATTATTTAAAGTGTTCAATAATAGTCTTTTGTTTCTTCCTATTTTTCTATAATTTCTTCTTTTTTTTAGATTATATAATTAAATTACCAAAATGTTGGGAAATTATTTTGTAGATTTTGATGAATGCCATGTAAAACTCGAGAATAGGAAGTTGGCACCCCATTTTTGTTGTAAACGCATTGTAATAAATAGGGTCAGTCGAGTGAGTTAAGTCACTATGCCTAAACATGCAAGAAGACAACGGAGACTAGAAGGAAGACTCATTGCGAGGCGGTGAGTATGGCAAAGACGAGAACTCGATTGAAGGTGCGGTGAGATTCACCAGTGAGTGAAGTATCGATCAAGTCAACTCAAGACAACCAAGTCTCAAGGTTGAAGTACGAAAGAGTCATCAAATGATTGGAAAGGCGACTCGAAGTCACCTGGGGATGATAAGAAAATGCAAATGTCAAGTCAATCGAAAGAGATCCGTTGCCGAGAAATCAAGAGAATTACTTAAACAAGTAATACCTCCATATCGCCTTTCTTGAAGTGCTCGATCCCGAAGCATGCAAAAGGAATAAACCAATGGGAAGCATTGCACTGGGTCGAACTCGAAAAAGTGAAAGAATCATTCATACGAGGAAGTGGCAATTTCAAGGACTACAACAAGACAAGCCAACGACCACAAGTGACTTACAAAAATAAGCTATCTCTTCAACGGGTAGATTTTTGAAAGATCACTATAAAAGGCGAGAATAACTCGAGAGAAGGTTACACGAACCACGAACATTCAAGCAAACATTTGAATCAGAACTTAATATATTCTCAAATCATTCTAGATCAATCATCAAACCTACATTACGAAGGAAATCAATCCAACACTCACCGTGAAGGAAAGATAACCTCAATCGATTGAAGAGGAAAATTTTGAAGAATCAAGGGTCTACATTCCACTTTGGAGGATTGTAGGAAGGTTCAAGGTCGAACCGGGTCTCAAGTTTTGGAGGGCTTCGTGATCAAATCCAAAAAGCTTGAGCAAGTGGGTCAGTAGTAGCAAGCGCAAACCGCCTGCTGAAAGAAGGCTCGAGTCGTGGTGAGAAGCCAGTGCGTGACCAAGCATCTCCAGATCGAGTCTCAAATGATCAAGTCGGTTGTGTGATCAAGACTTGTATCTGGACTGTTAACCACTCTGTATATTGATCAATACTTAGTGGATTCCTCCAGAGTTGGAGAAGAGAGGAGTAGAAGAATTACTCCATCTTCGAACCTCTATAAAAACTTATTGTGTCACTTACATTTCAAAGACTTTAATTTCTCGCATCTTATTTTATCTGTGATAAATTTGCTATCCAATTGATAATCAAATGAGTGCTAAAACCAAGTATTAAAACAAACTTAACCAAATTCAAGGGTGTTAAGTCTTCCACTGAAACAAATCACAGTAGAGTTAAGTTTTTAGTCAAAACAAATAAGTTACTCTATCAACAAACGATCGAGTCTGTTGAGTGACTAACTCTGGCGATTAACTAACTTAGTTGTCCATCAAGGACACAAAAATGTGAAGTATTAAGTCCGAATATTTAAAAGGACTAATTTGAAAAGTTGGTAAGGTTTATTCAACCCCCTTTTCTAAACCTTACACTCACACCCCTTGGGACCTACAAGTGGTATCGAGCGGTTGGTTCATTGAGCCTTCCGCACTGTTCTTGAACTAGATCTCCAAATTTTTCAAAGTCCTTTGATTTAATTTTTCAAAACTCTTTTTACCATCAAAAGTTATTATCATGGAAGCAAATTTGACACGCATCCCTATGTTCACAATTGAAGAATTTGATGATTGGAAAATTCGTATGCAGCTCACCTATCAAAGATTACATGATGAGATGTGGATAGTGATAGAGGATGGGCCACTGCAAATTTTAAAAGTGAACACAACTTAAGGAGAGCCTGCGGTGAAGGTGAAGAGGATCTTTGCTCCCCGGACATCGTGGTTGAAAAACCAAGAGCCGAATGGATAAATGATGACAAAAAAGATATAACTTGGACAATGTGGCCAAGGACATTCTTTACAAAACCTTGGACAAAGCTATGTTCAACAAAGTCAAATCATGCAAAACGGCTAAAGAAATCAGGACAAGCTAACATTGATTTGTGAAGGCTTAGAGCAAATCAAGAAAATAAACTATCTGTTCTTTGTACAAAAATTTGAAAATTTTAAAATGCTTGCGAGAGAGACCTTGGATCACCGGATGCTCGGTTCATAGAAATTACCAACGAGCTATCTCGACTTGGAAAAGAATATACACGAGAAGAAATGTGTATGAAGATTCTAAGAAGTCTCCCAAATGAATGGGAAATGAAGGTCATGGCACTAAGACATTCCATGGACCTATCCAAGACATCCAACCATGAGCTATTCTCGGATCTCAAAGCCTATGAATTTGAGCTAAGAAGAAAAGACCAGGAGGAGACAGTAGTGCCCAAAACAAATTTTTCTAATTGTTAAGGATGGCAAGAGAGCCGAGGTCAAAGTCATTGACCAAGAGGAAATAGCCCGATGGTTAAAAGGTTTAACAAGTTCTTTAATAAGAACTACAAGAGAGGCAAGGAGAATCCTCCAAAAGACACTCGGCTCCCTCCAAGTCAAGAGACACACGGTGATCGTAGAGTAGTGAGCCGACTACTCAAGTGACTCGAAGAAGAAGCCTTGATATGTTTAATGGCCAAGGAACAAGACCAACTGACCAAGAAGATGAGGTACACTCTAATTCATCACACTCGATTCTAGTGATAGTGGTGTGACACACACACTTCATCACCCACTCGATCTTTATGATTCATTAGGCAAAATGATGAAAGACTTTGAACACATTAAATCCTCACACACACTACTAAATGAGGAAAACATCATACTCAAGAACAAAACTCACAAATGACTAAGGAGCCGAGTACTCTAAGTCAAATAGGTGATGAGAATGAAAGTCTAAAGACCGAAAATGCTAAGCTAATAGCGAGATATAGCTGCTATAGAAAAGAGGAAAATGACCTCAAAAATGTGATTGCCTCATTCACTAAGGCATCTAAATCATTGAATGATCTTATTCTGAGTCAAAGAGAATGTGGAGACAAGACAGGCTTAAGATTTAATTCCTCTGTGCTATGTCAAGCTCCAAAAGTGATTAGAAATCACAGATGTTGCATATGTTGAAGGACTCAAATTCAATCGCTAAGTATTAGCCAACTCGTGACAAAGGCTATAATGTTGGATTAAACATGGGTATATGCCAAATCAAGGACAACGAATCCAATGAGGTTGTGTTGCGAGGATGCAAACAAAAGAACATGTATGTGGTAGATTGGTCAATCGCAACACCAAGCACTTGTCTACTAGCAAAAGCACAAAAAATCAAGTTGGTTACGGGCCGTAAGCCTGAAGTCGAGTCACCCGAATTTCAAAACAATTAACAAGCTTGCCGGAAGCAATCATGTGGAAGGACTTCCGTGCTCGATATCTGAAGGAAAGTGTATGTGATGCATGCGGATGGGAAAGCAAATCAAATCATCATTCAAAGAAAAGACATCCATCTTCAACAAGAATATTGCACCTACTACATATGGATCTATTTGGTCCAGTTGAACCACTAGCATAAGTGGGAAGAAATACACCTTAGTGGTAGTAGATGACTACTCAAGATATACATGGACAATATTCATGTGTAAGAAGAAAGAAACTCTGCGAAAACTACCACAACGATGAAGAGGATTCAAAATGAGAAAAGTCAAACCATTATCAAAATAAGATCCGATGAGGAGGAATCGAGTTTGTCAATAGTATAATAACTCGAGATTATATTGAAAATGGTATTGGTCATGAATTATCTGCGTGCAAGGACTCCACAAACAGAAATGGAGTTGCGAGAAAGAAGGAATAGAACTCTCAAAGAAGTAGCAAGGACCATGTTAGGAAGCAGGGGCTACCTAAAAGATTTTGGGGTCAAGCGATAAACACAAAGATGCTATACTCAAAATAGATGCATGATAAATGCAGAATCAATTGACAAAGACTCCTATGAGATTTGGACAGGGGAGAAAGCCAAGTGTTGAATATTTTAGAATATTTGGATGCAAATGCTTCATCCATAACAATGGCAAAGATAATTTAAAGGCTTTTGATGCTAAAAAGGCGATGAAGGTATCTTCTTGGATACTCACCAAAGCAAAGCCTACTGAGTACTTAACAAGAGGACTATGGTTACGAGAGGAATCCATTCATGTGGTGTTTGATGAGCCAAATGTAAATGGAGAAGACATTGAAGAGTCGGTGATAAAATTTGAATCAACCAACCATGCGAGAAGAGTCCCTATCTTTGGCCGGAATTATAAACCCGGATGAAGATGAGATAGTTTAGTCTCAAAAACAGTGGAAAATCTGCAATAAGTGATGATGAGAGAGGCGATCAAAGCAACACAACAATGCAAGACGATCGAATCCAACTAACTTACTCCAACTTTGATGTAAGATGGGTGAGAGACCATCCACCGTGAAACTAGTCATTGGAGATGTAAGAGAAGGTGTCAAAACAAGATCCAGAACTCAACAAGAAGCAATGTTTACCTCGCTTCATCTCACAAATAGAGCCTAAAGATGTGTCACAAGCATTGGATGACACACATTGGATTCAAGCCATGCAAGAAGAGTCAATCGGTTTGAAAGAAATAAAGTGTGAATCTGGTTCAAAGACACCCCATCAAAATGTTATTGGCACTAAATGGGTATTTAGAAACAAGATGAATGAGGAAGGTTACGGGTAAGAAAAAAAGCAAGACGGTAGCCAAAGGATATTGCCAAGAAGAAAGAATAGATTTTGATGAAACTTTTGCTCTTGCGGCAAGATTGGAAGCCATAAGGATGTTTTCTTTATCAACTCACAAGAATTTTATTGTTTATCAAATGTATGTAAAGAGTGCATTCCTTAATGGTTTATTGGAAGAAGTATATGTTGAACAACCTCCAGGATTTGAGCGAGAAGACTCTTGGAGATAAGGTATACAAACTCAAGAAAACTCTATATGGATTGAAACAGGCACCCGAGCATGGTATGATACATTATCACAATTCCCGAGAATGGATTCACAAAAGGAAAAATGGATAGAACACTCTTGAGAATTCAAGACAGGAAGAGCATCTTTTGCTTGTTCAAATATATGTGGATGACATCATTTTTGGATCCACAAACAAAGAGTTGTGTGATAGATTTTCAAATCTTATGCAAAGCAAATTCGAAATGAGCATGATGGGAGAGTCGACATTCTTCCTCGGACTCCAAGTGAAACAATGAAGGATGGAACCTTCATAAGTCAAACAAAATACACCAGAGGTTTAATGAAGAAATTTGGTATGGAAGAGAAGTCTTGATAAAAATACCAATGAATACATCACCAAAATGGACATGGATGCGGATGGCAAGCCTCGTAGATCAAACAAGATATAAAACACTTATTGGATCATTGCTCTATCTTACAAAGAAGCGGGCGGACATCACCTTTGCCGTAGGTGTATGTGCAAGATTTCAATCTGCTCCAAAATAAAGCCATATGATGCGGCCAAGAGGATCTTGAGATATTTGAAAGGAAGCCAAGAAGTTGGCTTATGGTATCCAAAGGAAGGTGGATTGCTAATTGGCTATTCGACTCGACTATCTTTGGATGTAGAGTTGACAGGAAGAGCACCTCGGGCACATGTCAAATGCTTGAAAAATAGGCTAATTTCCCTGGTTTAGCAAAAAAGCAAAATTCAATAGCCACCTCTACAAAACGAGAATACATAGGCTGCAAGGGCATTTGTTGTTGTGCCCAAGTCCTATGGATGAGACAAAGTGAGAGACTATGAAGTTGAAGAAAAGGAAATTCCAATCATGTGTGATAACACAAGTGCAATTGCAATCACTCAAAATCCAAAGTGTTGCACTCAAGAACAAAGCATATCGATGTCGAGATATCACTTCATAAGAGATCATGTTGAAAAGAAGGACATCACCTTGGAATATAGTTCAACCGATAAGCGGTTGGGCGACATATTCACAAAACCATTATGTGAGTCAAGATTTGAAGAGCTCAAGCATGAGTTAGGATTAATTGAGCTAAGTTGACACTCGGAAGACTCAAAGAAAAGAAATGAAACACGAAAAGAGGAAAAAGAGTCAACTCTTAAATCGGCCTAAGTGAATCACCAGACGGAAAAGAAGAGTTGTACAGGTTAGGACAAATTTGAGTATTTACATGCGAGGAGAGAAGAGTTAAATCGGCTAAGGGACAAGCCGAGTCATTTATGAGCAAAGTGATAAAAACGCAATCGTTTTTACTAGGCGGAATATTTTTAAGAATGACGTCGGATAATTATGACGCGTGTACATGCAAAAGCCGCACACCAAGCTTATGATTAGATATAAATCTTTGCCGCATTAAATACGAGACATTAAATGCAAATCGGCGTGCAAGATCTAAGCCGTTGATTTTGATCACATTTTAAAAACCACCCGCACGTCCTTTCATGAACCATACTTAAACCATTTCATCCGTTTCTCTCTCACTTTACCAAAAACTGTTCATCTCTCTCTCGAAAGCAAGAGCAAAATTTTCTCTCAAAACCCTTTCAATCCTCAAATCATTTTCTAAAGTTTCGTTCGGTAAAATACTTGAAATGGCATCCACTCATGATTTTGTCAAGCTAGGAAAGCAAATTCACACCGGTCTCTTTGTGGATTTCGATGGTATGGTGAAACAGGGTCCGACGACACCCTAGTGAAGAAGATTGAGAAATTGGAAACGCGTCACGGTGAAACCGTTTTTGCGTTGGAGTTTCCGATGATCTATGTGGAAGAGGTCGCGCGATTCACGTGAACGCCGATGTTCACGATGAGAGCATCAAGTCCTCTGTTCATGGAAAGGAGTTCATCATTACGACGAAGGATTTGGCGAGAACACCGCGTGCACACGGAAGGAGTGTCGGAAATTAATGAAGGCGATGTTGACCTCGATTCTTTGCTTGGAAGGAAGTAGCCAAGTCCGACTATCTTTGAGAAAGTAGTCTACACCGCTAATAAGAGGTCAGCCGAAGGAGGACTACCACAAATTCTTTGGAAATCGTTGCCAAATGCATAGATATCAAATTTGGCGGCTTTGACCACCATCCCAAGCAAAGTTGATCGTAATGGTTGCGATCATTGAAGAAAAGTGAACCTGAATCAATGTTTGTCTCACAGGCAGACTCGCGGCGTTGGGAACAAATCCTTTAATGAGGATGGAACGTTTGGAGGTTCCCAGGATACGGCCCGGTGATTGTGATTGGCGGTGATGGAGGTAAAAGAGTCCCTCTTCGACATGGAAAGCGTTCCATGTAAACAAGAGATGTTGAATCAAACCTATCCGGCGCACGAAGAGAGCATACGCCAAGAGGGTCGTCATGAGTGAGGAGAATCGGTGACCAAGATATCTGATTGTCTCCTCTCCACCAAAGAAGAAGGTCGCCCTGCGCACTAAGAAAAGATCCCTGCGACAAAAAGAAAAAGAAATCGCTCCCCGCCCGCAACCAAGTCATCTGCCCTGCAGGCGTGTGTCTCCCGCCCGCGGCCTCGGGAGGAGAAGGAATCTCAAATACCTTCTCCGGTCATCAAGAAAAGGAGAACGATAAGCCAAGACGGCGACTCCTCGAAGAAGAAGACAAAGACTGCACCCACCGCCCCTGGACTCGAAGAAACCTTATCCGAACCGTAAATCCCTCTGTACAAACAAAAAGAAGAAGAAGAATTTTCAAGCGTTAGAGCTTGAGAACCCTAAAGTCGACCACTCGGCTAGAGAAGATACCCGAGACTGCCGGAGAAGTAGAGTCTCCAGGCGTGATCAATAAACGGCGAAGTCTGCGAGGGCGATCGATCGAGGCAACTCGAAGACCCAGTATGAAGCGAATAAGTGAGAAACAAGAATAGCCGAGACAACCGAATCACTGTTGACAGGGTTGTTTCTCCACCTATAACTTGAGAGGCTATCAAGATGTCGAACAACGAAGTCTGCTACCCTTATTAATCCTGGAAACGAGGGCGGCAAAGAGAATGATGAAGCGATGTAATCATGTACTCTCCATTTTATCCAGACATCCAAAATCGCTGCGAGAGTGGAGAAAATGGAAGGCCGAGCCTATCCAGTGCGGTTGGAAAATCCGAGTTCATTCTTTGAGGAAGAAGAACTCTTGAGTTTCTTGGCGGACACGATGTTGCAAGCCCTTGATGAGGATAATTGCATCAATATACTTTGCAAATTCAAAAAGAAAACGAACGGGTTAAAGCGGTGAGACGAGAGGCACGTGAGAAGGCCGGATCTCCGCCTCTCACCGCACTACCGATCATACACACCCTCACCTTGACGTTCTATCGTAAAGTGATGAGGATCTGGACCTGTTGCTACCACGGAAAGAGTCGCAAATGCGGCAAGCAATGCAAGAGTCGAGAATCCTACATGAGCAAAGAAAGATGGAGGGACCAGAGAGTCCTCCAAATCACAAACTGAAATAGATCCTATGGGAGTGGTGCGGCATATTATCACATCAAGCTTTGCCACCACTTCCCCTCGTCGGAGGAAGGTGTTAAGGAACGCAATGAAATCCGGGTGTGGGGGACCCCGGTCGAGCCAACCCCTAATGAAGGTGTCTTACCACACCGCCAACGGCTGAATACTCGGTGGGAACAACCGGGAGTCCGAGACGAGTGACCCCATTCAAGTCACTCGGTGGTGTGCCACCGAGTGGGAAACTCCCTCCACCTGCGGCAAGGTCGGAGGATCTTTGCGGTGACTCCACAATGAATTTAGGAGGCGAAGTAGAAAGAACAATTACTGAGAATACCACAAAAGTTGTCAGCGAGGCTCGGATAGTTGTGATTGTCTCAAATGAAGTGCCAATCGCTCTCTGCAGTTAATGACGCTAGCGATGCGATCGAGGCACGAGGACGGAATCGCCCGGGAGTTAACACTGGGCGATGAAAGTGCAATCCATGGAGTTGAGACTCCAATGGATGCCACCTCGAAAGACCCCAAGACAACCGACACTGTCGAAAGGGATGTCCAGGCCTCATTGCCGGTTGAGACGGGGAGATAATGAAGGCCAACGGGAGGTTGAGACTTCCGGGAGAAACGCGAAGCCGAACATCCCTCCCCGCTATCATTGATCCATCGAAAAGGAGATAAGTGCTCTTCACAATTCCCGGGATAATCCACGATGTAACCTTTCTTCTCGGGATCGGAAGGAGACGATGAAGTGAGTCATCCCCATGATTGATCCCAAAGACTCACCGAGGATGTTCCAACCACGAGTAAGTCGACCTCAAGACTACTCGCCAAACATTCAACTTTGATGTTGAGCCACCTATGGAAATCTCATCATCGTCCGATGATGCTTCGATAAGGCCGAGGACCATCGGCTCATTTGGAAAAACCACCGAGACCGACGAAGGCCGTTAAGATAGTTTGAGCTCGGCAAAGTCGGGTCGATTTCACAACGAGACCACAAACAAACAGAGTCCACTGCGCAAGCTCCCCAAGTTGCGGCGGGTTCGACTCCACAAGGGACTTCACGAGCACCACTTATCATTGAACAAATTCCGGTTGCGTGATGATTCCTTCATAGAATCATTTCCCTTCTCTCTAGAGGTACGACCTCCCGAAGAATCGGATAAAGATCGCGAGCGCTTCCACGAGACCTGATCCTGTCATTCCATCGGACACCATTATTCTAGCTAACTATGACTTTGACGTTGCTTGGCCGTCACCAAAAACAGAGAGGCGGCAAATGAAGTTCGGGGGTGTTCAATGCCCTATTCTGAGATTGAACGGATGGAGAGGCACCAGGCCTCGCTGGATAACAGGGACGCCAACCTTACTGGCGATTTGAGAGGCATCATAGTCGGGGATCTGGGAGTGGTGGCAACAAAGAAGAAACAATGCGTGTGGAACAAGCTCGATATTTCGAACATTGTTCAACAAGTTGTTGGTCTCGAAATGAGAATACTTGATGCAAAGACAAAATTGCAAGAGCACATTGAACAAATGCATGAATCTCACACTACGAGATAAAGGCTGCTGCGTGAGCAAAATAAGAACGAGCTCTGCGTGTGGAAGAGAACATGGATCGAAAATTCAGTCTCCTCATGGGTGAGATGAAGTTGGTAGCAATCAATCCAATACCACCCGCTCTGAGTTCCGTGCGACTTACTCTGCAGCAGATTGACGAAACTCAACTATCGTGACTAGACTTCCCGCTTGCTAGCTTGTTTCCAGGGGTTCCTTTCTCCTTTGATGATGCCAAAAAGGGGAAGAGGAATACCTAAAAGCTGAAGGGATCCGAAGGCCGAGAAGGAGAAACAAATTTGTGAAGTGAAAGACAGCTGAGAAAGTAATAAGAGAGAAGAAAGGGAAGTCTGTTGAGGGGGAAGGTTCGAAAGATGTGACCTTGATGATTGCTAAAACCCCCAACAAGATCTTGTCACATCGATATTATCAAAAACTCCCAGTGACTCTGCCACTCCAACACTCTGTTGTACCAATGGTTGAAAAAGAAAAACAGATTGAAGCGAGGATGAAGGAAGTGGAAGGAAGGATGAATGCCCGAGTTATGGATATTCTCAAACAACATGGAGACATTCCAATAGGCAGACACCTATGCCATTTCGATCTTTGGCCGAACGAATCAAGATTGATGAATTCAAGACGCTCGCATCCCGAAGGTTACTTTCGCAAACATGTCCATAGCTCAAGCACGGGATTTGTATCTTGCAAAAAGGTCTCACACTATGTGCGGTAAGGACAGCAAACAAACCACCGGTCGCTCACTGCTTGTCACTCTTAGTCACTCACCGGGAAAAAGAAGGCCCCAAGATAAATACACGCCCGAGGCGAAGGAAGAAGCGATGGTGGAGGAAGAGGTTTGAGACTAGATCTTTGCCCAAAAACATTGAGTACATAGATCCAGGCAAGAAATGAGGGGATCTACTGGGCGGATTTGTGAAGTAGCCAACGCAAGTGGTAAAAAATAATCTTGAGTATGTGAAGAGAATTGAAGAGGAAAATAAAAGACAAACTCAGCTATGGGAGGAAAGACAAGAAAAACTAAGAAGAGATGAAGGCACCGGAAGGCGTATGAGAAAAAAGAAAAAACGGTGAAGATGAGAAGAAAAGGAAAAGGTCGAGAAGATGACAGAGTGAAGAAGATAAAAGAAGAGGAACGAAGGAGATGAAGTGTTGTTGTCCACCCCTTCATGTATTTTACTATGTAAATATACTTTATGTAAGTCTTCCATTCAGACATTGAATAAAATTATGCAATTTCTATATGTGAGTAGATATAGAAACGACATGGTTAGTCTAAGCCCCGTTTAAACTCGATCTGACAATTTATTTTTTGGCTTAAGCTCGATACACTCTGTAAACTATGTAAAAGAACAAGAATGTTATGATCAATAAAAGTTCGATTCTAAACATACATTATGTGGTTCTACATTTGTCCTGTATGTATCTTTCTTTGCTAAATGATTGTATGAATGTTTTAAGTTTTGGCATCATCAAAAAGGGGAAATTGTTGGGAAATTATTTTGTAGATTTTGATGAATGCCATGTAAAACTTAGAATAGGAAGTTGGCACCCCATTTTTGTTGTAAACTCGCATTGTAATAGATAGGGGGGTCAGTGGTGAGTTAAGTCGGCTATGCCTAAACATGCAAGAAGACAATCGGAGACTAGAAGGAAGACTCGTGCGAGGCGGTGAGTATGGCAAAGACGGGAACTCGATCAAGGTGCAGCAGAGATTCAGCTGAGTGAAGTATCGGTCAAGTCAACTTAAGACAAAAAGTCTCAAGTTGAAGTGACAGAAGAGTCATCAAATGATTGGAAGGCGACTCGAAGTCACCTGGGGATGATAAGAAAATGCAGATCAAGTCAAGACAATCGAAAGAGATCCGTTGCCGCGTAAATCAAGAGAATTACTTAAACAAGTAATACCTCCATCTGCGCTTTCTTGAAGTGCTCAGATCCCGAGCGTGCAAAAGGAACAAACCAATGGGAAGCACTGCACTTGGGTCAGAACTCTGAAAAGCTGAAAGAATCATTCATACGAGGAAGTGGCAATTTCAAGGACTGCAACAAGACAAGCCAACGACCACAAGTGACTTTCAAAAATAAGCCTATCTCTTCAACGGGCAGATTTTTGAAAGATCACTATAAAAGGCTGAGGAATAACTCTGAGAGAAGGTTACCTGAACCACGAACATTCAAGCAAACATTTGAACTGTAACCTAATATATTCTCAAATCATTCTAGATCAATCCTCAAGCCTACATTACGAAGGAAATCAATCCAACACTCACCTGTGAAGGAAAGATAACCTCAATCAGTTGAAGAGGAAATTTTTGAAGAATCAAGGGGTCTACATTCCACGGAGGATTGTAGGAAGGTTCAAGTTGAACCAGTCTCAAGTTTTGGAGGGCTTCATGATCAAATCCAAAAAGCTTGAGCAAGTGGGTCAGTAGTAGCAAAAGCGGCAGCTGCCTGTGAAGAAGCTGAGTCGTACGAGAAGCCAAATTGCGCGTGACAAGCATCTCCCAGACGAGTCTCAAAGGATCAAGTCACTGTGTGATCAAGACTTGTATCTGGGTCCGTTAACCACTCGTATATTGATCAATACTTAGTGGATTCCTCCAGGAGTTGGAGAAGAGAGAGAGAGAAGAATTACCACATCTTCGAACCTCTATAAAAACTTATTGTGTCACTTACATTTCAAAGACTTTAATTTCTCGCATCTTATTTTATCTCATTGATAAATTTGCTATCCAATTGATAATCAATCGAGTGCTAAAACCAAGTATTAAAACAAACTTAACCAAATTCAAGGGTGTTAAGTCTTCCAATAAAAACAAATCACAAGAGAGTTAAGTCTTTAGTCAAAACAAATGAAAGTTACTCTATCAATGTGACTCGGCTCGAGTCTGCATGAGTGACTAACTCACGATTAACTAACTTAGATGTCCATCAAGGACACGGTATGAAGTATTACCTCCGAATATTTAAAAGGACTAATTTGAAAAGTTGGTAAGGTTTATTCAACCCCCTTTCTAAACCTTACACTCACACCCCTTGGGACTACACAAAATACCCCTAGATTGTTTCAAAATTCGGGGGGGGTGACCCCCTGATCCCAATGTGCCTTCGTCCTTGGACTCGATGGGTGGTTGCATTACCTCCATAAGCATTTTAAGGGCTTGAGAACTTGTCAAGCCTCAAGAATTAAGTATGGGGGATTTTTGTCTTGTTTTTTTTTAATTGTACGGGTTTTGGGAGTTAGGTCACTTTGGATCGGATCAAATTAGATCCATCAAACAGATTAGATCCATTAGACTCGATCGACGGAAGATCTACTCAAAAGTAAAAGGTATCAAGCTAATTGAGTTGGTCCGATGAATTTGTCAAATGCTTTGGTCTAATACTTCGACTTTGAATTAGAATTTATTCAGTTATTACTTCCAAATAAAAATTTAAAAGTTAGATTTTAATTTAGAGGGGTGTTTGGCTATGCTTATTTAAAACATCTTATGAGCCTCTATATCTTATAAGATATTTTTAGAGCTTATAAGATGTTAGATCTTATTTTTAAAATGAGTTGTTTATGTGTTTGGATAAAATAAGATAGTAGATCTTTTAAAATATCAATAATGGCAATTTTGTAATTAAAATAGTCAAAATTAAAGAAGGTTGTTGAAATAAGATCTTATTTTAAAAAAAGTTGGGGTTCTCCTACTTTTTAAAAAGCGACTTATAAGCTCCTAACATCTTATTTTGAGAGCTTATAAGATCTTTTAAAATATTTACTAAACAAATTTAAAGAGCTTATAAGCTCCGCCAAACTCCCTATTAGTGAGCTGAGTTCGGACGACAAATGTGTCGTGGAAGACTACTTTTATAGACTCGGACCATAGATTTTTTCTTTCTCTTTATAAGTTTTAACTAAGGAAATACTTACAAACACAATAAATTAGCGAGTCAAGCTTAAGCTTATATATGAGTATTTTAGTATGCAATTATTAACTTTCTAACATAATTTATTATGATGTAACATCTATATATTACATGATACATGCTATAAAAATTTAAAACCTTTACAAATCAACTAGCGAGCTCTAAATTTTAGTTTGAGCTTGGCTAACTTATAAGCTCTTAGAAGAATATGTTTGGTTTACATAATATATCTTGCAAACTCCTACATTATATAATATATTTTTTAGTTTAAAGATATTAAATCCTTTTTTAAAAATAAATTTTATTGAAATAAGATCGAGGTAACTTTTAAGATGCCGATTATGACTATTTGTAATTGTAATTAAAGTGATTTAGAAATATCTTTTGCTTATGAAATAGAAAATATAAGACGAAATCAAATCTTAAGGATCTCTTTTTGTAGTTTTAGAAAATCTCTAGATTTTTGTAATTAGACTGAAACTCAAGTGTTTTCTTTTTTGTAATTATCCCTTATAATTATCAAAATTATACGGGATCGAAGAATCTTTGATCTTATTTTAAGAATAAGCCAGGTTCTCCTTATATTTCTTAGAACTAATTTATAAAATCGTAATATTTTATTTTGAGAGTTTATAAACTTTTTTTTAAAGAAAAAAAGCTTATCGATACTTTAGGTGATGTTATGAACTCTCATAAATGTTATAAGATATTTCAAAGAATTTTTAAGTTCATCAAACATCCTCTTAGTCGAGCCAACTTATGTAGATGATGCATCGGCTCATATTATTTTGCATTCTCAAAGAAATATATTGATCAACCTTTTTTATATTAATGTTTGAATCGATATTATTAAGTCAATTCTAACAAATATATCTATAAGTAATACTTGGCTATGAGATGGGTTCGATCAAAGGATCCATATTATTTAAAGGCCTTTTATCATTTCAAATTCTACAATACCTTAATATGTACTCTTTCCTATTTAAAATAAGTGACTTTTTCATAAAAATTCTTCAAAAAATAACGTTTTGATATTTTCAAGGCCGAAATTTGGTGAGAAAATATTTTTCTTAAATTACCATAAATATTTTTCTTAAATTTAACACCAAAGGTCACCAAAATTAGTTCATCAGCTTTAATGAGTAGGTAAATAGTGAAGCGAATTAATTATTTGTTGATTTTTAGAAAAAGACAATAGTTGGAAAGAAATTAAAGCTAGGAGCATTTTCCTTCTCGCAAAATGGAAAATACTTCTAAATTATTATCACTTCAGAAAACACAACAATATTATATATTTTCCATTAATTATATCAAGAAAACATCAACAACATATTTAGACTTCAAAAAGTGTCTCACACTAACTGCAATTAACAATATTAACAAGACATATATATTTAACAATATCCAACATTAATTCATTCCTTTAATCCAACATTAATTCCCATGACACAAATAGTTGTTTTAATTAAATCCGAGAAAAAGTTAAAGCATATCATTTTCTCACAACGAGTAGAGTATCACATTATTAATTATGCAGCAAAAGATATTCGGATCCACAATGACCTTGACAATAGTTCCTTATTAAAACCAAAAGAGAAAAAAAAAAAAGGTTGACCCTTATTCGGATCGACAAATCCGCAAATGAATCAAAGTCGCCGTGAGTTAATCGATTCGATAAAAGTTCGTTTCTATTCGCCTAACGACACTCGTTAAATTAAATGAATCAAACTCAAACTTAGACATATTCGACATGATAGTGTTAGTAAAAATCGCAAAGACATTTGCTTATATAATGCGGAATAATCGAAACCGAATTTAAATAATATTTAATTACATCTTTGAATAAATAAAATTCTGAGAATGTAGAAATGGCCCAAATCGTGTGTTTGACACACTATCATTAAAACAGATTCATCCCCTATTCTCGACGCGCCTTCCCGAGAATAAGAAGGAAAATGGATTACCTTTCTATCCGTGAATCAATTTACGCTGAAATTATATCACCAAAATATGCGAGGAAGCCAAAGAAATTTTAAGAACAATATGCGAGAGAAATTATCAAAGTGCGGATGTTGAGAGTGTGGTTTTGATTGCTAGAAAACCAAACATACTTATATAAATTGAAGAATGACATGACCATTAAAGCTCCATAGTCGTTAAACAACAATAAAATTTGATGTTACATATTTAAATTTCAAATCAAATATGATGTTACAGGTTTTAATTAAAATTACACCCGAGGAATTAATTTTAATCGTTATGAGATAATTTTAAATTCAAAATTAAAATCAGAAAAATATAATTTCAAAATAAAAAAATCTAAAAACATAGGCTAGATTATGTGGCTCGATTTCGGTGCGATATTCGTGTCCCGCAGTCGCGCTACAAGACAAGTCGATGGTTCGAGCACAACCGACCATGATTTGCACCCTCCCCGTAGGCGCGCGTGTAGAAGAACCTTTATGCAATATAATCTTACACCTTACTAAAAGGAAGCATTATATAAACTAGTCAACAAAGCCATTGTTTTCCTATGTGGGACAAACCCACCTTTAAAAGAAAGACAAATCCACATGGTTTCTTCTTTTAAATTAATTCCAATACTTCATCTTTAAGCTTTAATTTCTCCTTCATCCAAATACCATTTTTGACAAACAAATATTCAATTTTAATATTCTTACGGAGTAGAACAAGAATTGACTTTTACTTTTGTCATTAGACAATCGAGGTCCCAAGAAAATCGCAACCCAAAAGTGCAATTTCCTTCACAACTTTTCCAACAATCCCCCACATGAAAGAACTTTCTAGATACAAAGATTTGGTGATCATAAAGTCAAAACAGTTGAACCCTGCATAAGATAGGTAGGTGTTACCCTTTGAACCTTCCCTTGTGAAAATATATTTACTTTACTAGTTGATCAATAGGCGTGATGTCTTTGAACTTTTCTCGCCTTTTGTGTAAAAGATGATATACCTCACACAGATTCTTCTAACATACTTCAATTCTCATTGTTATGTTCATTCATGGCCTTGAACATATATCCTGTTCTCAAGAGGTTCTAAGAATTGAGCCTCACACAATCCTCTTCAAAGCGGCCCCACTTCTCTCTCACATAGGTGATTCTTCTTTAAGAATAGCCCGTACTACCCAAATTTCAGCCTTACCGATGCACAAGAATCTTTAAAAGCCAAATACTTATCCTCTTCTTTCCACGGGCTTCATTGTTAAGGAATGGACAAGGAAAAAATCCCCCACAAAGATCCCGGAGTCTCTTTACAATTAGGTTGTCCCATTGAACCTAGATCTTGGGATCTCCAAATCAACTAGGTTGGGTTTCTATTGTATCAACTCATTTTTCTAGAGGCTTAAGTCCCATTCCTCTTGATGATTTTGCAACTAACTCTCGATTTAACCTTTTGGTTAATTGGATCCGCTAAATTATCCTTTGACTTCACATAGTCAATAGAGATAACACCAATTGAGAGTAGTTGTCTAATGGTATTGTGTCTCACGACGTGTATATGTCTAGACTTACCATTGTACATATTGCTCTGTGGCCCCGCGATTGCGTATTGACTATCACAATGTATACAAATTAAAGCTGCACAGGCTTTGGCCATCTTGGAATATCTTCTAAGTTTGAGCCACTCAACTTCTTCTCCACTCTTGTCTAAAGCTATAAACTCGCACTCCATTGTGGATCTAGCTATAACCGTTTGCTTAGAAGATTTCCACGTATGGTCGCACCACCTAAAGTGAATACAAATCCACTGTGAGACTTAGAGTCTTTAATATCGGATATCCAATTAGCATCGATGTATCTTTCAAGCTTCAATAACAACAACATATCTTGTATAGTGCGGTCCAAAATCACGAGTGTATCTTAAATACCTTAGTGTTCTCACTATACCTTTCCGGTGTTCATGCGTTTGATTACTCATGTATCTGCTCAATTTACTCACCGCATAAGTAATGTCCGGTCTAGTACAACTCATTAAGTACATCGGACTTCCTATGACTCGTGAGTATTCCAACCGAGATACAACATCACCTCTATTCTTTGATAGATGTTGACTCATGTCTATAGGAGTTCTAGCTAACGACGTGTCATCCTTACTAAATTTTGATAGAATCTTATCCACATAATGTGACTGATCAAGTGTTAGTCCATTCAAGTTCTAGAAATCTTTATTCCGAGGATCACGTCGGCTAAACCTAAATCTTTCATGTCAAACCTCGAGTTCAACATATCTTTAGTGGATTTAATTATTTTATCATTACTTCCAATTATAATCATGTCATCTACCTAAAGACACAAAATGACATAGCCATTTTCAGTGTCTTTAACATAAACACATTTATCGCATTCATTTATTTTAAATCCACACTCTTTCATGGCATTATCAAATTTCTCATCCCATTGTTTTGGTGCATGTTTCAAGCCATATAATGACTTGACTTTACAAACCTTGTTCTCTTGCCCAGATGCGAGAATCCCTCGTGTTGTTCCATGTAAATCTCATCTTCTAAATCTCCATTTAGAAAAGCGCTTTTACGTCCATTTGATATACTTCAAGATTTCGTAATGCGGCAATTGCAAGTACCAATCTAATGGAGGTTATTCTCAGAATCGAGAATACATATCAAAGTAATCAAGGCCCTCTTTTTGTCTCAGAACCTTTAATTACAAGTCTAGTCTTATACTTATCAATTGTTCCATCCGCATTTTCTTCTTGAAAATCCATTTATAACCTAGTGGTTTACTTTCTTCAGAAGATCCACTAGTTCCCAGTATGGTTTTGCAAGATGGAATCGCCACTTTTTATGGCCTCTTTCCATAATGGTCCTTCGAGAAAGAAGTTATAGCTTCTCTGGCAGAGCTTTGAGGTTCACTTTCTAACATGTAAGTTAGAAAATCGGACCAAAAGATTTTTCTATCCTAGCTCATTTCTGCGTCCTAAGTTCTACCTCATCTTCTTTATTTCCTTGCTCCTATTCTATTGAATCATGGATCCGTTTAGAAGAGCTTGCTTCTTCCGTCGATCTACACGAAAATACATTTTCAAAGAATGAGGCATTTCATCGATTCAATTATCGTGTTCTTGTGTATATCTTCAACTTTAGATTCATGCACAAGAAACCGATAAGAAGCACCGTATGTGCATATCCAATAAATATGCAACAACAATTTTGGGACCTACCTTCACCTTCTTTCGTGTAGGTATAGCAACCTTAGCAAGACACCCCCACACTCGTAATTATTTGTAGGATGTCATTCTTCTATGCCATAGCTCATAAGGGCTTTTGTCTAATTTCTTATGGGGTACCTTATTTAAAAGGTAATTAATCACAAGATAGCTTCCTCCCACATGTTCTCGAGGTAAGCCATAACTTAATAACATGGCATTCATCATTTCTTTAAGTGTATGGTTTTTCTGTTCAATGCCATTCTCATGAGGTGAATAAGGTGCTGTTGTTTAGGTCTAATTCCATGTCAGTAGAATTCAACAAATGGTGATTCATATTCACCTCCACGATCACTTCTTAACACCTTAATTTTTCTTATTGAGTTGATTCTCAACTTCATTTTATAGAGAATAAATTTCTTTATAGCTTCATCTTTACTTTTAAGAAGATACACATAACAAAACTTTGTGTTATCATCTATAAAAGTAATGAAGTATTTGTTTCCACCACGTGTTTGTATCGATTTTAAATCACATACATCGTGTGAATTAAATCAAGTGGTTCATTGTTTCTTTCAATATTTTTAAATGATGTCCTTGTTAACTTTGCCTCAACACAAGTTTCACACTTGTGCTTGGAATCAATATGAATGTTGGTATATAAATTCAAGTTAATTGATCTACGTAAAGTATCATAATTAACGTGTCCTAGTCTACCATGCCACAAATTGGAAGACTCAAGCAAGTAAACAAAGAGTTTTTTATTTCATTAGCTTTTGGTTTAACAACCATTGCATTGAGCTTAAACAAATGCCCATCAAAAGCATAACCTTGCCTACAAACATCCCATTTTTCAACAAAGTAACAACTCATCGACTAAAACAATGCGAAAACCATGCTTATCTAAAAGCGGACCGGACACCAAATTCTTGTAGGAAAAGATAAATGGAAATTGTGCTTTTGGCAAATTTTCTTGACAATATTTAACTCCAATGGTGTTTAATTTTGTAACATCGAAAACTCCCAACTCATGGAGTAGTGGGGAGAGTGATGACACTTGAAACTCCCAACTCATGGAGTAGTGGGAGTGATGTCACTTGAAACTCCCAAGTCATAGAGGAGTGGGAAGTGAATGCCCCAAGTCATGGGATAGTGGGGAGTTAATGTGGCTTGATCTTGAAGCCTATAAAAAGGAGGTCCATGGTTTTCACAATCTAAAAACTCAACTCCTACACGTGCATAACAAAAGTTCTTGCATATTGCTCTTGTATTCTTTGGCTCCCAATTGCTTTTTGGTGGTGATTTCAAGCATAACTTTCAATTCGCTGGAATTGAGGTAATCTAATTTTTCTCGTTTTATCCTCGGGAAAGGCGTCCGAATAAAGGGGACGATCTGTTTTAAGGATAGTATGTTCAACACATGATTCGAGCCAATTTTATATTGTGCTTATGTAATTTCGTCTATTACAAATTTACTCGTTGATGTTACGTAATTTGTAATTCCATTTTCCATTGTGTAATACAAATTGTACTAGAAATATTCTTCGTAGTTTGCCTACAAACTTAAAACAGATGATTTTAAAGTTCTAGTACAGTTTGGATATTGGTATATATAAAAAAAAATTGTATATTTGCCTAAGGTAGAAAATTTCAGATTAATAACAATTGTTTATCATTTCTGTACTATTAATAATCTGTATAATAACACCTTAGTTAGAATTGATTTTGTTGCTAATTCATATAGTTAATTTCTAATGCTTTGCTAGATGTTAACATTTGGCAGTTAAAATCATTAGCATCCATTCTGATTGGCAATTGCAGTTTAATATTTTCTGTTGGCAATTGTAATTTTGTGGTGTTGCTTCTTTGGAATACGAAGTCAACATATA